>JAIFOV010000285.1:0-24233 GCA_020654155.1 Novius pumilus
ATGAAATGGTTGAGCCTCCTTCGGTGACTTGATGCGGTATGATGCTATATCTCCGTTACGCGGATGATTTATGGACTGAAACTTTTAGGAATTCCTCTACAATATACATCCATTCGAAAAGGATCAAAAATCAATTTAACAAAACGAGCTGGAGCCTACAGAAACATATGAAATGGTTGAGCCTCCTTCGGTGACTTGATGCGGTATGATGCTATATCTCCGTTACGCGGATGATTTATGGACTGAAACTTTTAAATTCCTCTACAATATACATCCATTCGAAAAGGATCAAAAATCAATTTAACAAAACGAGCTGGAGCCTACAGAAACATATGAAATGGTTGAGCCTCCTTCGGTGAGTTGATGCGGTATGATGCTATATCTCCGTTACGCGGATGATTTATGGACTGAAACTTTTAGGAATTCCTCTACAATATACATCCATTCGAAAAGGATAAAAAAATCAATTTAACAAAACGAGCTGGAGCCTACAGAAACATATGAAATGGTTGAGCCTCCTTCGGTGACTTGATGCGGTATGATGCTATATCTCCGTTACGCGGATGATTTATGGACTGAAACTTTTAGGAATTCCTCTACAATATACATCCATTCGAAAAGGATCAAAAAATCAATTTAACAAAACGAGCTGGAGCCTACAGAAACATATGAAATGGTTGAGCCTCCTTCGGTGATTGATGCGGTATGATGCTATATCTCCGTTACGCGGATGATTTATGGACTGAAACTTTTAGGAATTCCTCTACAATATACATCCATTCGAAAAGGATCAAAAATCAATTTAACAAAACGAGCTGGAGCCTACAGAAACATATGAAATGGTTGAGCCTCCTTCGGTGATTGATGGGTATGATGCTATATCTCCGTTACGCGGATGATTTATGGACTGAAACTTTTAGGAATTCCTCTACAATATACATCCATTCGAAAAGATCAAAAATCAATTTAACAAAACGAGCTGGAGCCTGAAACATATGAAATGGTTGAGCCTCCTTCGGTGATTGATGCGGTATGATGCTATATCTCCGTTACGCGGATGATTTATGGACTGAAACTTTTAGGAATTCCTCTACAATATACATCCATTCGAAAAGATCAAAAATCAATTTAACAAAACGAGCTGGAGCCTACAGAAACATATGAAATGGTTGAGCCTCCTTCGGTGACTTGATGCGGTATGATGCTATATCTCCGTTACGCGGATGATTTATGGACTGAAACTTTTAGGAATTCCTCTACAATATACATCCATTCGAAAAGGATCAAAAATCAATTTAACAAAACGAGCTGGAGCCTACAGAAACATATGAAATGGTTGAGCCTCCTTCGGTGAGTTGATGCGGTATGATGCTATATCTCCGTTACGCGGATGATTTATGGACTGAAACTTTTAGGAATTCCTCTACAATATACATCCATTCGAAAAGGATCAAAAATCAATTTAACAAAACGAGCTGGAGCCTACAGAAACATATGAAATGGTTGAGCCTCCTTCGGTGAGTTGATGCGGTATGATGCTATATCTCCGTTACGCGGATGATTTATGGACTGAAACTTTTAGGAATTCCTCTACAATATACATCCATTCGAAAAGGATAAAAAAATCAATTTAACAAAACGAGCTGGAGCCTACAGAAACATATGAAATGGTTGAGCCTCCTTCGGTGACTTGATGCGGTATGATGCTATATCTCCGTTACGCGGATGATTTATGGACTGAAACTTTTAGGAATTCCTCTACAATATACATCCATTCGAAAAGGATCAAAAAATCAATTTAACAAAACGAGCTGGAGCCTACAGAAACATATGAAATGGTTGAGCCTCCTTCGGTGACTTGATGCGGTATGATGCTATATCTCCGTTACGGGATGATTTATGGACTAAACTTTTAAGAATTCCTCTACAATATACATCCATTCGAAAAAGATCAAAAATCAATTTAACAAAACGAGCTGGAGCCTACAGAAACATATGAAATGGTTGAGCCTCCTTCGGTGATTGATGCGGTATGATGCTATATCTCCGTTACGCGGATGATTTATGGACTGAAACTTTTAAGGAATTCCTCTACAATATACATCCATTCAAAAAGATCAAAAATCAATTTAACAAAACGAGCTGGAGCCTACAGAAACATATGAAATGGTTGAGCCTCCTTCGGTGATTGATGCGGTATGATGCTATATCTCCGTTACGCGGATGATTTATGGACTGAAACTTTTAAGGAATTCCTCTCAATATACATCCATTCGAAAAAGGATAAAAAATCAATTTAAACAAAACGAGCTGGAGCTACAGAAACATATGAAATGGTTGAGCCTCCTTCGGTGACTTGATGCGGTATGATGCTATATCTCCGTTACGCGGATGATTTATGGACTGAAACTTTTAGGAATTCCTCTACAATATACATCCATTCGAAAAGGATCAAAAAATCAATTTAACAAAACGAGCTGGAGCCTACAGAAACATCTGAAATGGTTGAGCCTCCTTCGGTGAGTTGATGCGGTATGATGCTATATCTCCGTTACGCGGATGATTTATGGACTGAAACTTTTAGGAATTCCTCTACAATATACATCCATTCGAAAAGGATCAAAAATCAATTTAACAAAACGAGCTGGAGCCTACAGAAACATATGAAATGGTTGAGCCTCCTTCGGTGAGTTGATGCGGTATGATGCTATATCTCCGTTACGCGGATGATTTATGGACTGAAACTTTTAGGAATTCCTCTACAATATACATCCATTCGAAAAGGATCAAAAATCAATTTAACAAAACGAGCTGGAGCCTACAGAAACATATGAAATGGTTGAGCCTCCTTCGGTGAGTTGATGCGGTATGATGCTATATCTCCGTTACGCGGATGATTTATGGACTGAAACTTTTAGGAATTCCTCTACAATATACATCCATTCGAAAAGGATAAAAAAATCAATTTAACAAAACGAGCTGGAGCCTACAGAAACATATGAAATGGTTGAGCCTCCTTCGGTGAGTTGATGCGGTATGATGCTATATCTCCGTTACGCGGATGATTTATGGACTGAAACTTTTAGGAATGCCTCTGCAATATACATCCATTCGAAAGGATCAAAAATCAATTTGCCAAAACGAGCTGGAGCCTACAGAAACATATGAAATGGTTGAGCCTCCTTCGATGACTTGATGAGGTCTGATGCATATATCTCCATTACGCGGATGATTTATGGAATGAAACTTTTAGGAATTCACTTTACAATATACATCCATTCGAAAAGGATCAAAAAATCAATTTAACAAAACGAGCTGGAGCCTACAGAGAAACATGAAATGGTTGAGCCTCCTTCGGTGACTTGATGGGGTATGATGCTACCATATCTCCGTTATGCGGATGATTTATGGACTGAAACTTTTAGAATTCCTCTACAATATACATCCATTCGAAAAGATCAAAAATCAATTTAACAAAACGAGCTGGAGCCTACAGAAACATATGAAATGGTTGAGCCTCCTTCGGTGAGTTGATGCGGTATGATGCTATATCTCCGTTACGCGGATGATTTATGGACTGAAACTTTTAGGAATTCCTCTACAATATACATCCATTCGAAAAGGATCAAAAATCAATTTAACAAAACGAGCTGGAGCCTACAGAAACATATGAAATGGTTGAGCCTCCTTCGGTGACTTGATGCGGTATGATGCTATATCTCCGTTACGCGGATGATTTATGGACTGAAACTTTTAGGAATTCCTCTACAATATACATCCATTCGAAAAGATCAAAAATCAATTTAACAAAACGAGCTGGAGCCTACAGAAACATATGAAATGGTTGAGCCTCCTTCGGTGAGTTGATGCGGTATGATGCTATATCTCCGTTACGCGGATGATTTATGGACTGAAACTTTTAAGAATTCCTCTACAATATACATCCATTCGAAAAGGATCAAAAAATCAATTTAACAAAACGAGCTGGAGCCTACAGAAACATATGAAATGGTTGAGCCTCCTTCGGTGACTTGATGCGGTCTGATGCTATATCTCCGTTACGCGGATGATTTATGGACTGAAACTTTTAGGAATTCCTCTACAATATACATCCATTCGAAAAGGATCAAAAAATCAATTTAACAAAACGAGCTGGAGCCTACAGAAACATATGAAATGGTTGAGCCTCCTTCGGTGACTTGATGAGGTCTGATGCTATATCTCAGATACGCGGATGATTTATGGACTGAAACTTTTAGGAATTCCTTTACAATATACATCCATTCGAAAAGGATCAAAAAATCAATTTAACAAAACAGAGCTGGAGCCTACAGAAACATCTGAAATGGTTGAGCCTCCTTCGGTGAGTTGATGCGGTATGATGCTATATCTCTGTTACGCGGATGATTTATGGACTGAAACTTTTAGGAATTCCTCTACAATATACATCCATTCGAAAAGATCAAAAAATCAATTTAACAAAACGAGCTGGAGCCTACAGAAACATATGAAATGGTTGAGCCTCCTTCGGTGACTTGATGCGGTATGATGCTATATCTCCGTTACGCGGATGATTTATGGACTGAAACTTTTAGGAATTCCTCTACAATATACATCCATTCGAAAAGGATCAAAAAATCAATTTAACAAAACGAGCTGGAGCCTACAGAAACATATGAAATGGTTGAGCCTCCTTCGGTGACTTGATGCGGTATGATGCTATATCTCCGTTACGCGGATGATTTATGGACTGAAACTTTTAGGAATTCCTCTACAATATACATCCATTCGAAAGGATCAAAAAAATCAATTTAACAAAACGAGCTGGAGCCTACAGAAACATATGAAATGGTTGAGCCTCCTTCGGTGACTTGATGCGGTCTGATGCTATATCTCCGTTACGCGGATGATTTATGGACTGAAACTTTTAAAATTCCTCTACAATATACATCCATTCGAAAAGATCAAAAATCAATTTAACAAAACGAGCTGGAGCCTACAGAAACATATGAAATGGTTGAGCCTCCTTCGGTGACTTGATGCGGTATGATGCTATATCTTCGTTACGCGGATGATTTATGGACTGAAACTTTTAGAATTCCTCTACAATATACATCCATTCGAAAAGATCAAAAAATCAATTTAACAAAACGAGCTGGAGCCTACAGAAACATATGAAATGGTTGAGCCTCCTTCGGTGACTTGATGCGGTATGATGCTATATCTCCGTTACGCGGATGATTTATGGACTGAAACTTTTAGGAATTCCTCTACAATATACATCCATTCGAAAGGATCAAAAAATCAATTTAACAAAACGAGCTGGAGCCTACAGAAACATATGAAATGGTTGAGCCTCCTTCGGTGACTTGATGCGGTATGATGCTATATCTTCGTTACGCGGATGATTTATGGACTGAAACTTTTAGGAATTCCTCTACAATATACATCCATTCGAAAAGATCAAAAAATCAATTTAACAAAACGAGCTGGAGCCTACAGAAACATATGAAATGGTTGAGCCTCCTTCGGTGAGTTGATGCGGTATGATGCTATATCTCCGTTACGCGGATGATTTATGGACTGAAACTTTTAGGAATTCCTCTACAATATACATCCATTCGAAAATCATCAAAAATCAATTTAACAAAACGAGCTGGAGCCTACAGAAACATATGAAATGGTTGAGCCTCCTTCGGTGACTTGATGCGGTATGATGCTATATCTCCGTTACGCGGATGATTTATGGACTGAAACTTTTAGGAATTCCTCTACAATATACATCCATTCGAAAAGATCAAAAAATCAATTTAACAAAACGAGCTGGAGCCTACAGAAACATATGAAATGGTTGAGCCTCCTTCGGTGAGTTGATGCGGTATGATGCTATATCTCCGTTACGCGGATGATTTATGGACTGAAACTTTCAGGAATTCCTCTACAATATACATCCATTCGAAAAGATAAAAAAATCAATTTAACAAAACGAGCTGGAGCCTACAGAAACATATGAAATGGTTGAGCCTCCTTCGGTGAGTTGATGCGGTATGATGCTATATCTCCGTTACGCGGATGATTTATGGACTGAAACTTTTAGGAATTCCTCTACAATATACATCCATTCGAAAAGATCAAAAATCTACTTCGATGAGTTGATGGGGAATATGCTATTTCTCCCTTATCCGGATGTTTTATCATCTGAAACTTTCAGAATTCTTCTGTAATACATATTCATCCGAGAACAATCCAAAATCAATTGAACAAAAAGCGCTGTACTCTACAGAACCATATGAAATGGTTGAACCTACTTCGATGAGTTGATGGGAATATGCTATTTCTCCCTTATCCGGATGTTTTATGGTCTGAAACTTTCAGGAATTCTTCTCTAATACGTGTTCATTTGAAAACAATATGAAGGTCGATGGTCAGACGATAATTATAGCTCAAATAGCCCATGTCGTCTTGAAACTATTTTAACCAGATAGTCCAGAAGAAGATTTAAAAGCATCTATTGTAACATTCTTTTAAAATTTCAAAAATAATAAATAATGCACTTTAAACGTATTTCATATCGAAAAAGTTAAAATATAAGTTATGCCAATTGTTTGCCGCCACCGAATTTGAAAATATTGTTTCAAGATCGCTGCATATTGGTTTTCGCAACGGTATGAAATGGTTGGAAGTATAGATGGGGTTAGTGTTAAAAATTGTTTTCTTTTTATATGTAAAGACTCCACCTATTTTGAGATTTTTGATCCCAATATGTTAATATATCAATTGACGCAAATTCCTGTAATACACATTTCTCCATGATATATATTTACAAGCATAGATGGCTATTGTTAAACATGTATATCAAAGGAGAATTGATTTATTTATTAAACATAATTATGTTATTACTTTTGATTCGTTGAATTGTAGTATGGATCATTGTACTATGAAAAATATATTAATTGATTATCTTGAATATTGTTAGCATCCCGGTGTACAAAATGTAAGGGTGGGTAAGCACGTCCAATAAGCCTATTGGTCCAGCGAGTCCAAATTGGTGGGGAACGATGACAACAGATAGGCATCTACAGCGAAGAAAAAAATATGTGTTCATTTTCGTTTTGAAACGAAAGCTATGGGTAGTAACGAACGCTCGTTTTTTGAAGCGGCAGATGCCGATTTTCGAGTGTTTCTACAAAAGGAAGAATGGAGATCTGTCGCTAATGTGAGCGAACGCTCATACAATCTATTTGATTTGGATGAGGAGTATGCGTTGGCGCATTGTGTTGCCGCGGATTTCAAAATGTACAGAGGAATCGCGGTGCATTTCAAGTAAGTAAAGATACTTATTTTATAAGAAGTGATGAATAAAAATAATTTTTTTTTAGAAACCTTTTCGGCAGAGTGGGTTTTTTGAAGCGGCAGGGTGAAAGGAAGGGTGGTCTTGCCTACTTGAAACATGGCAACCGATATATTTATTATCTAGTCACCAAAGAATGCTCCCATCATAAACCGACTTACGCAACGTTGTGGCAATCGTTGCAACGTTTGCGTGAGCGGGTTATGGTGGACGGTGTTCGGAGGTTGGCTATGCCGACTATTGGTTGTGGGCTTGATCGTCTTGATTGGGGTTTCGTGAAAAGAATGATCCAATACACCTTCCGAAATTGTCCGGTCGAAATTGTCATATGCAAATTGTGAATTATATAGCAATTTGCTTGTCAAATCTCGACAACATTGAAACATTTTTATTTCTTTTGAAAATGTTTCACGGTTCTTCTCAGAACCACCCAAATATAAACAATAATCGATTCTTTATGCGACAAAAAATTTGTATAACAACTTCGTTTTGAGCCGTTGTTTCGTTAAGTTGCCGTTAACTTTTTACGAAATGAACGCACTTTTTTATATTCGATTGTTGTTAGCAACAAAATTGGACGTACGTCACCGGTATTCGATGTCCTTTCTAACGGTCACGATACGTTTGCAATTGGGAAACTTCTTTACATTTTTTTGTCTTATTGTCTCCCTATTCGTTTGTCCAACCCTGACCCATTATTCTCCAGTTTAGTAACTGATTTCAGTTACGCTACGTTGCACGCCGCGGCGATTGTCTTTCATAACAAGACTTTGATTCAATATATCAATGATTGTTATGACATAGCCATCAAAAATGTCAAAGTTAGTAGTCATTTTATTTCGATTCATCTCTGCTGTTCTCATTTGATGGCGATGATTTGTAGGAACGTCAAAGCAAAAATTCAAAAAATGGACGATTCAAATAAGTATCTCAAAAGGCAGTCCACCTTATTCAAGGAAATTATGGGCATTTTCATAACCCGTACTAGTTTCGCGGAACTGAACGAGTGGTTTAAATGGACAATTATCATTTTCGAATCGCCTCTACACACTCGGCATGTGGAGGATGCCATTTCTTATTTCAAATCATGTTTCGACCCCAATTCCGACTGGTCCATAGAAAATATGGACAAAATCAAAAAGGGACGCTCCTTCGCTGATGAATTATGTCCCTCCGACGCCAGAAGTCTGAGGCAGCGAAGACAGCAAATTCTTTGTATTCTTCCAGTCTTTTTTATCAACATTTCGTCAAAACCCACAATTCTTTGAGAAATATTTTGAACGACGGAAACCGCCACCGTTTGAATGAAAATGTATACTTCAATGTAGAATTTACTTCAATGATTGTGAAGAGGTATATTCCCTATGCTCCTCTAATGTGCGGATTTATGTTACGTTTGAAAGGCCACAGTGCCAATAGGGTGAGCAACGCCGTTGTAGAAGGGCATTTTTCGTACGTGAAAACCGTACTATTGCAAAAGACATCCAATCTCCGAATAACCGAATTCATTAGGACATATCGAAATTATATTTTCTCACAGCATAAGGAAATTTCTTCAGGTTTCGCTAAGACGAATTCCAGGGTTAGGAGACAAAAAAGGCAAAATCATTCTGACGATGAATTATCAAATCCGGCCCAGTGTGTTGAGAGTTGGAATAAAAAAGTTCGTCCAACAAATAGTCATTATCAAAACAGGTACCTCAACAGGCCGTCGGTTGTTCTTCAGAAAACAACCGTTGTTTCATCATCGTCCACCGCTGAGTCTACCGATGAGTCGTCCATTAATAAGTGTATATATTGCGGCAAATTCACTTGCCCGAAAGCGTCTACCTCCAAAAAAGTTGATGACTGGTTTCAGTGCGACAAATGCGAAAAATGGATACATGAAGGCTGTTTAGGATACAGACCATCCGCCGATACCGCATTGGAATGTAAATTTTGTAGTTTTCACATCAAATCAAATCAAAAACCGCAAACATACGAGAACGGTTTAATAACCGATTGTCAATATTATCGGTCTTTACCGAACGGTCAAAATTACGCGATCGCGATTTCGTCCAATAAATTGGGGCGACGAACTCTACTATTGAATGATTTCGATTCATTCAATGGAAAAAATTGGCTGTCGGATGCGGCTATTGAATTTTTCTTTTTTATCGCGAATGATGACAAATTTGACATTGTAGAGTCTTTTTATACGACAGAAATGTTTTTAAAACGGGAGTGCGATGTTTTGTATTCGCATATTATACGGGAAAATATTCATTCCAATACAGGTCATTGGTGTTTGATTTTCATTGATTACGAACATAAAAAATTCAATTTCATTGATCCGCTGACAAATGTCAAAGATGATAAGTAAAGCCGGATGTTAGGCAAAATGCCATAAAATGCCTATTTTCGTATTTTCTGTCTATTTTGCCTAAAATGGGATTTTATGACTTATTTCGCCTATTTCGAACAATTTATGATAGTATAAAGTGGGAAACCTAAGATCTCAGGTAGGCAGGATTGGTACATAGACAAGAGATAGTTCCCTTTTCTAGGAATTGATACAACAACTGTTACTGATGGGAAAACCTAAAACCAGATACCTATAGGTATAAATATATCGTAATACCCATTTCCGTTCAGTTGTTTTTCACCATTCGCCCATTCGGTTCAACTTATCGCCAGCCAATATGCCTAAAGTCAGAGCATCCGAGCAAACAAAATTGAATAAATTAATACTTGAATTCGGTAAAGACGTTTTCAGTAGTGACGGTTCTGTGTTATTCTGCAAAATATGTGACTGTAAAGTGAATTTTGAGAAGAAGTATTTTGTATCCCAGCACCTTTCAACAGTGAAACATAAAAATGCTGCTTCGAAAAATTGCGATAGTAAAAAAACGTGTCTGCTTCCGAATTTCGGCGTTATATCCAATCGACAATCCCAATTCTCTTTGGATTTATGTAAAGCACTGATGGATGCGAACATTCCTCTTTGGAAATTGGAAAATCCTTCTCTAAAGCATTCCTTGAAAAGTACACCAAAGAACACGTGCCAAGTGAGTCCACCCTCCGGAAAAATTATATTGATGTAGTGTTCCAGGAAAAGATGAACAAAATTAGAAAAGAAACGGAAGGTAAAAATTTGTGGGTGTCCATTGACGAAACAACCGATGCTCTTGGCCGCTACGTAGCCAACGTAATTATTGGAACTCTACAATCAACTCACCAGGACTCTAACACGTATTTATTAACAAGTGAAGTACTCGAAATCAGCCAATAATTCGACAATAGCCCAATTATTTACCAGTGCGCTCTCATTATTGTGGCCAGATGGAGTGAAACATGACAAAGTGTTGCTATTTGTTTCTGATGCCGCTCCATACATGAAAGCAGCTGGAAAAGTTCTGCAAGTTCTATTTCCAAAAATGGTTCATGTGACGTGTATAGCTCATGCATTGCATAGAGTTGCTGAAGAAGCGCGAAGTTTATTTCACGATGTCGATCTGTTAATATCAAACGTCAAGAAAGTTTTTTAAAAGCTCCATCGAGGGTGCAAATTTTCAAAGAACTTGCACCAGATCTGCCATTACCACCTCAACCTACAATAACGAGATGAGGTACATGGATATCGGCTGCCATTTATTACGCAACCCATTTCGAGAAAATTGTAGAAATAGTGGATCACCTCGAAAACGATGCAAGCTTCAATAAAAATATGTAAAGATGTTTTGTCCAAAAAGAATATCCAGTCTGATTTAGCATACATACTTGCACATTTTCATTCAATTCCAACATCAATACAAAAACTAGAAGAGAGGAATTTAAAATTACAAGAGCAATTGAACATTATGGATGAAACAATTGAAAGAATCAATTCTGCGCCTGGATTAAAGGAGAGTTCATGAAAGAAAAATGTGAAAAAGTGTTGCAGAACAATAGTGGTTTGGTCAAGATGCGCGAAATAAATTCGATTTTATTAGGAGATGGGGTCAGTAATTTCTTGAACCCTACCGAAATATCCTCATTTATGTATGCACCTTTGACATCTGTTGATGTGGAGAGATCTTTTTCGTTTTTGAAAATCCTCTGAAAAGTAAGTCACGGCGGGACCGGGAATCGAACCCGGACCTCCAGCTTTACGCGCTGTTGCTCTACCACTAAGCTACCCCGACTATGACTTATTTTTCAATTTTTGCCGGCTTACTCGTTAATTCTGATTGAAAAATAAGTCATAGTCGGGGTAGCTTAGTGGTAGAGCAACAGCGCGTAAAGCTGGAGGTCCGGGTTCGATTCCCGGTCCCGCCGTGACTTACTTTTCAGAGGATTTTTCAAAAAATTATACCCTATCACCGGGTTGGTGAGAATAACACCTTTGAGATCTTTTTCGTTGTATAAACATATTTTATCAGATAGACGACAAAGTATAAAATTTGAAAATTTGAGAAAACTATTGGTAGTTATGTTTAATAAAGAATAAGTATTCACATCGAATGTTTTTTTGTTTTATCTTATCTGTTTTTATCTATCAGTATATAATAAATGCCTATTTTAAGTGACTATTTTGAGTATTTTTATTGCCTTTTCACTGCCTTTTTTTAACGAATTTATAGTGCCTAAAGTCCGGGCTTTAATAATTACACACCTTAAATTAATTTACAAAAAAGAAGAACTTTTAGAATTAGACAAAATGCACCCTTTCAAGCTCATAGAATTTTCTAAATTCAGGTTAGTTTCAACATTAGATAAGATAACGTGTATATTATACATTCCAATTCTATATCCAGAACCCTATAACTTCCAACGAATTTATCCCCTACCTAAAGAACGAAACATCATTTTAATTCCCCCAACAAAGTACAAATTAACTGGCTGGAAAGACGAACTATGGATCGAAGAAGAATGCCCGAAGATTGAAAATTTAGTACTGTGTTCACAAAAACCCATCGAGACCAAATGTCAATTACGTGATTTAAAATTTTGTGATACAAGCTTAGTAACCAATAACTACAAACTATTCACTCAACTTACTAATAACAAAATTTTAGTATCTTGCAAAAATTACGTGAGAGCGTTAGAAGAATGCTCAGATGAATTAATTCCCGTAGATATCATAAATAATGTACTTATATCTTCAGAAAAAAATTGTAGAATAATACTTGAAAATTCCATATTTGAGAACACCTTCAGCAATTATACTTATAAAATACCCTTTGTTAAAATTTACGAATTTAAGGGCTAATACACAAGTTGATATAGTTCAAAAACACTTGGTAAACCTTGATAGTCTGAAAGCAGAAATTGAAGATTTGAATACCGATATTCATTTAACCAGTACTGGCGAACATATTGTCCGATCATCAATATCAGGAATGATTGTATGTTTCTTAGTTTTAACGATTGTAGCATTGTATGTATACCACAAATACAATCTGCATAACCTTTGTCAAAAACAAGAAAGAACATCAGAGAAACCGAGGAAGGAGTACAACTGAAAGAAATCAGGACTCAACCCGAAACACCTGCAATATCATCAACAGACGTGGACGTCTTAAGCTAAAGGAGGGAGGAATTACGTAATTACGTCATTTAACTTTCTATTATAAATCACCAAACAGTCGTCATATCTTATCAAATGGAATATAGACTGTATATTATTCATAAACTACATCCAATTAGTTTCTAACAATTGTATCCCAAAGAGCAGAAAATGGACTCTGCCCTATTTATACAAACCATAAATATTTAATCATAAATAAGATAAAATAAGATATACTATATAAGTTGTATTGTAAGACGAATCAGTCAGTTCCTATTAGTTCATGTTAGTTGTATCTAAGGAATTCACCCCAAAGTTTGAAATAAAGTTTTTTAAAAACAGAGTTTCAACGAAATTATATTTAATTATATGTGTCAACCATCCGTTCTGTAACAATGTTACACTGCAGGCAGCATATGAAATTTGACACGGAGTCGAACAGAGACCCGTTCCGAAAATTGTCGGTTTTGTCCGTCACATCAAAGGAAATAAACTACCTCCTCAGACAGCCAAGTGGCGTCAATCACTTCTGTTTACGACGATATAGTGGACTGTATTATCTTGACAAATTTTATTGTTTCTGTGGGAATTTTCTAGGTGAAGTCTTAAAATAATACTCGCCGTTGGATTGATCTGATATAATCGACTTCCTCGTTACAAAGCAGAAAGACAAATGGACGAGTAATACACTCGTTAGCTCAATCTAGTAGGGGATGCCTCCCACCCCTACGTAGTACTTCCTGAACTACAAATCCCGCGATCTACTTAGGGTTTACTAACGGTAGAACAGACAGTGATGCCGCGTTGAGCACACATTCTTACATTTTAAACATACTCCCCGTTGAACACTCGTAGGGGTGTTCGAAACATATCACATAGATACATACGAGCAAATAAACAATTTACCAATCCAAACAAAAATCCATAAGTAATGATAAACATCATGAATAAGCGTACAGTCATTAAACTACGATATCGAATTCATAAGACGTCATGACTCCTCAATGTTCGTCTGTGTATGGCAACGGACATAATCGCGACACTGAGCGTTTTAGGGTTCCACGTTGCGTACGTACACTCACTACCCGCACATTACCATCAGAGCCCGGATGAACCTCATTAACCCTGCCGAGCAGCCAATGACATGGAAGCATATTGTCTTGTTTTATCAGAACTAACGTGTCCTTCGTGATATTCTTTGATGTCTGCTTCCATTTTCCTCGCTGCTGCAGGTGATGGAGATACTCAGTGACCATCGCTTCCAGAAATGTTGGACTATCTTCTGCATCAGTTGAAAGCGGTCCAGTCGATTGATAGGAATATCCGTGACACTTGGATCTGGTAATGCTGTGAGTGGCTTGCCAATGAGGAAATGAGCAGGAGTTAGTGAGGATAAGTCATTAGGATCTGACGACATTGGATAAAGGGGACGTGAATTTAAAGTAGATTCGATCTGAATCAATACGGATAAAAACTCCTCGTAAGTTAACTTTACGTCTCCCACTACTCTAACTACATGATGTTTGGTACTTTTCACACCTGCTTCCGATATTCCCCCGAAATGGGGAGAATTAGGTGGGATAAAGTGCCACGTTACATTTTCTTTGGCGCAACTATTGATTATAATGTCTTCGTTCGTTTTGAAGAAATTGTGAAGGCTTAGCAATTCTTTTTGAGCACCTACAAAGTTTGTTCCGTTGTCTGAGTAGATGTGATTTGGTTTACCCCGTCGTGCGCAGAAACGTCTGAGTGCTGCAATGAAATTCTCTGTTGTGAGAGATGATACAAGTTCCAAATGGATTGCTTTAGTGGAAAAACACGAACAAACAAATATATGCCTTCGATAATTTTGCACCTCGCCCATTTCTATCTTTTGAAAGAAACGGTCCTGCATAATCTACTCCGCAATTGGTGAAAGGTGACGCGAAATTTACTCTAGTTGCGGGAAGATTTGACATAAAAGGATATATTGATCGTGGTTTGTGTTTGAAGCAAGTGAGGCAAGTTCGTACTACTGATTTCGCTACATTCATGCCATCTGTTGGCCAATAAGTCTGTCGAAGATGTGACAGCATCAATTGCGGTCCTGCGTGTAAGAGTCGGTGGTGTTCGTCCAGAAATAGAAGACGAGTTAAAACATGTTTACCCGGTAGTAACCAGGGATGTTTTGCCGAAAATGAAATGTTTACTTGTGTTAGCCTTCCTCCTACACGTATTAGACCGTCATCGTCTAAAAATGGTGCTAAACCCAACAATTTGTGTTTCTTAGGTAATTGCGAATCGGTTGAAAGAATAGATATTTCGCGGTTGTAAGATTCTTGCTGAGCCAATCGGACAATTGATTTCATACTCTCATTCAGTTCTAGTACGTTCAAATGACCTACTCGTTTATTAGAATTGGAACATTTACAATTATGTATGAACCGAAGAATGTATGCCACAACTCGTTTTAATTTAATTAGCCTAGAAAATCTATTGAATATATTACATTTTTCTGACATAAGTACCAGTGCAATCTTTCTTGTTTCTGGAATAGTTTCCGGTGTAATGTGTTCTGATATGGGCCATTCCACGTCTGGACATGATAGCCATTGTGGCCCCGACCACCACAAAGAATTATGAATTAATGTTTCAGGCGACACTCCTCTGGACGCAATGTCAGCCGGATTTTCTTTTCCAGGAACATGATGCCATGCATTTTTGTTTGTGAGATCCGAGTATTTCGGCGACTCTATTTCCTACAAATGTCTGTAATGTCTTCGACTCAGTATTAATCCAGCAAATTACAATTTGCGAGTCCGACCATAAATGAATATCTCGAATATGTACCTCCTTAGTAAAAGCATTGGTCACTGTTTTCAGCAATCGTGAAAGGAGGACCGCTGCGCATAGTTCTAACCGCGGAATTGTCTGCCTTTTCAAGGACAAACTTTCGTTTTTGACATAACAGTGAAACACTGATATTTGATTCCGAATCTATACTCCTAATGTAAATACACGCTGAATAGGCGTCGTTCGAAGCATCGCAAAGCCGTGGATTTCAATTTTTACCGGTAGGCTACAAATGACGTGTCTAGGAATGAGCAGATCGTTTAATAGAGGTAAAGTGTTCCGAAAGTCAACCCACTTAGATCTCAGTGTATCGGAACCTCATCGTCCCAATCTAAATTAAGGCTCCACAAATTTTGAAGTAGAATCTTCGCTGTTATTACGCATGGACTGAGCAGACCTAACGGATCATAAATTTTTGCTATATCCGAAAGTATTGTCCTTTTTGTTATATTCGAAGGTTGAACATATGGATTTGATATGTGATATTGAAGTTTGTCTGTAGGGCTAATCCAGGTAATACCTAAGATTTTGGCTTCTTTGTCATCTCGAGACTAGTTAAAAGATGCGAACCAACCTCGTTGTTTACTGCAGTTAATATTGATGAACGATTCGAATTCCACTTACTTAATTGAAAACATGCTGATTTTAATATCGAATTAAGATCCTGACACACTGATACTGCAGAGTCTATGTTATCGAACCCTGTCAGCAAGTCATCAACATAGAAGTCTCGCAATAGTATTCTTGATGCTTCCGGTACTGATCTTTAAAATCAATTGCTAATTGGTTCAGACATCTCAATGCTAAAAATGGCGCTGAAGCTGTTCCATATGTGACAGTGTTCAGTGTATAGCAGGAAATATTTTGTTCAAGATCGTCTCTCCATAAGATCTGTTGATATTTTCGATCATCCGGATGAATTAAAATTTGCCTATACATCTTTATAATGTCAGCAGACACAACTATTGGATGTTGGCGAAATCTAATCAAAATTGAAAATATATCATTTTGTAAGGCAGGACCAATGAGCTGAAAGTCATTTAATGACTTTCCCGAATTAGTGGGAGCTGACGCATCAAATACCACTCTTAATTTCGTCGTGGGTCTATCCTTTTTCCAAATTCCGAAATGAGGGATGAAATATCCTTCGTTTTGATTAACTGAGTTTGATAATGACATATGTTTCAGGTTACGATATTCTGCCATAAAATTCGAGTACAACCTATAATATTCGCGATTGGATCTAAATCTTTATTCTAAATTGAGTAATTTTTTTGTTGATAAGGTCTTCGAATCATTTCCCAATGTTAATAGATCTGTTTTAAACGGAATACGAACTACAAATCGACCATGTTGATCCCGAGAGTAATTGTTCACAAAGTGTTCTTCACATTTTATCGACGTCACTTACTTTGCAATTCTTAGGGTTGGTTTGTTCTTCTAATTCCCAAAATGCTTTAATGACTCATTAAGATTTGTAAAATGATGATAGTAACACCTTCTAGTGATATGCGTGGTTGAATTAATAGGTAATGGCCTGATACCACCCAACCAAAAACTGTGTTGTAAAGTAGGATGATGTGACCCAATGACATTTTACCATCCGTAGAAGATCCCAAAACTGACAAGCTCCTATCAACATGTCCACTTCTTTAGGTGCATTGAAATGTGGATCGGCTAATGCGATATTTTTAGGAATATTCCATCGACTGACGTCCACAGTGTATGATGGAATGCGGTCGGTTATTTGTGGTAATACGAAACACGAAAGGTGTATTGAAACCGAACATTTGTATCTCAAATTCGTTGTAATGTCACTAATACCACTTATTGACACGTTTGCCGTGGTCATCTGTATTTTGAATTCATTGCAAAAACCTTGAGAAATAAAATTAGATTGTGACCCGTTATCAAGAATGGCATTACAAAGTTGCTTTTTCCCATTTATGCTCACATATAAAGAAACTGTTGATAACAAAACGTTCGTATTACTGGGTGGTATATTTGACAAAAGCGCGTGTTGAACGTTTGATTCCCCCGACGGAACCCTGTTTATCGTCTGTTCCTGTGTGTTTCGGTTATCGTTTGTTTTAGGTATATGCAAAAGACTATTGTGTTTGTTTTTGCATATTCTGCAGGAACCAGATTTGCAATTTTTGGCAACATGCCCGGGATTAAGGCAATTGACACATAAATTGAGACCTTTTGCTTTTGAGATCCTATCTTGAATCGTTAATTTGAGAAATTGATCGCATTTATAAATAGAATGAGAAGGATTGTCGCAATAGAAACACTTCCGAGTTGAAGTGAAAAGAATCACCTGTTTCGTAGGTGATCTCAAATTGTATTGTTTGATACCTTTTGTATCCTTATGATTTATTTCTAACGTTTCAAGAAGATCAGCACGTGACTTCAAAAATTTCGTCATTTCGTCTAACGTAGGGAATGTTTTTGTTGATTTGAAATGTTCCCATTCCCTAGCAGTTATTTTGTCAATTTTAGTCGATAAAATAAATGTAATAAGCGTGTCCCAATTACTAGTATTTTGTCCAAGACTGTCCAAAGCTCGCAAATGTTTGTAAATGGAATCTACTAAATTTCGCAATCCTAAAGACGATTCCTTTGTTAGCGTTTCCAAATCGAATATAGATTTAATGTGATTATCAACTAAAAGCCTCGGATTATCAAAACGTTCTACTAATAACAGCCATGCTTTCTGGTAATTCATAGCTGTGAATTCCAACGACTGGATAATTTTCATTGCTTCTGTTCCTAGAGAGCCCGCAAGTAATGGTATTTTGAATGTCACTGATGGACATGTTTTCATGAATGAGCGATATGAATAGGTCTTTAATTTCAAGCCAACCATTGTAATCTCCCGGAACTTGGGCAAATCTATCGAAGGCAATTTAATGTTCGCTATTGAATTAGAATTATCTTCTTTGTGCGAACAACAAGAGTTTCCGTAATTGAGCTCGCTTCACTTTCTTTTACAGCAATATATTTACTTTTTCAAAATAGTTTCAGCCATCGCTGAGTAGGCACTAAATTTTCAATGAAATTTTCTCGTTCCAAATATTGAGTTTCCATTTCGTCCTCCTCACAAAGCAACTCGATTTCATTTTGAATCGTTTCGAACTGCTCATCTAACCGTTTGAATTTAGTGTACCGACACTCCAACTCCGTAATTTCCAAATCTAAAATTTCTTTGCCGTTTTTATGCGATTCATAGAGAGCGGTAACAAATTTACCAAATACTGTTAAATTCTGTTTAATCGAACCACGTTTTTTATTTAATTGGCTGCCATTGTTACCCAAATGCTTTGTATTTCGCGAGATGAACGAAAATGAAATTGACTAAATTGCTAATTTCACAAAGAAAATGCTCATAATATTCAAAGAATTATAACGAAATTGTATTCAGATCGAATCTAACGTATATCATGAGTAATGAAACAAAGGAGAAAATGAAGGATGCCACTTATCTTTGATTTTTCCAACGATGAATTGCAATCGTCGCCCTCGAGACTGGTTGTGAGATAGCGCGTCTGTTGACAAAGGTTCCGCTTCTCCGGCCACGTGGTATACCGTCTTAAATGCTGGGCTGGTTTTCAAAACTTCTCGATCGAATGATTCCCACCGATGGTTCGTTCCGATGGAACAAAATGTGCGAAATCTGACGTTGGAGACGAAAAAGATCCGACACGATGGACCAAATGTTTACGACGATATAGTGGACTGTATTATCTTGACAAATTTTATTGTTTCTGTGGGAATTTTCTAGGTGAAGTCTTAAAATAATACTCGCCGTTGGATTGATCTGATATAATCGACTTCCTCGTTACAAAGCAGAAAGACAAATGGACGAGTAATACTCGTTAGCTCAATCTAGTAGGATGCCTCCCCACCCCTACGTAGTACTTCCTGAACTACAAATCCGATCTACTTAGGGTTTACTAACGGTAGAACAGACAGTGATGCCGCGTTGAGCACACATTTTTACATTTTAAACAACTTCCTTATTTTGTCTTCATTCCTGTTTTGCGGCATTTACACTCTCGCCTCGTGACTCGTCAGGTAGCAGTATATGTAGATTTTTAACCGTTTTCGTTTGAAAGACCCACTGAAACCGACACTTGAAATCTGATTTATGAGCTCGCGAGCTCGAATTCGTTGCCACTCGCCCCAACCGCCTAGAGGGCGGTTTTGTCTGCATTTCAAAGGACCACGAAGCGATAAGACGAGTTGCCTTAAATCGTTGAGATATGTGTTTGGTGTTTTCATCTATTTCTTCTCATTTTCGATAACAGATTGAAGAATTAAAGCAAGCAGATTATTAGTTGCTAGATATGAAATAAATATGTGGTTGAAAACTACATGAAACATTTCCTAAAACTGAGGTCTAAAATTGAGATATAGAAGGTATATTTCAGGAATCTTGTCATCAAATTAAAATCAATTTAGAATCGAATAAAATTACAAATTCTTTTTTTATCAAATTAATTCTGAAAAATGTGAAAACTTATTGGTACATAAAAGTGAAGAACACAATACATTATATATGCATCAAACATAACACATAAATAAACATAAACAAAAATATTGTATGAATTATAAATAACAAAACAAGGAATATAAATTTTGCTTATATTAATTTAAATGGTATCAAGTACCATTGAAGAATATTGCGAATTCATTTCTTACAACTAAAGCATTGTGTGGTGGACGTCTTGCGGTGTTCTGTATTTGCCTCATTGCAGAATTTTGATTTTGTCTTGCAGACGTTTCGTGTGCCACGGTATTATGAACAACAGTATCCAGACTTCCAGGCGGCGTGTAAATATTCTTCGATGTCGTGCTACTCGAAGAAAGTTGTGCAATAACATGCAAGACATTGTTATCAATATTTTATTTTCTTTTCTAATTTCCATCGGTTTCCTGAAAATTCTGAATACTGTTGGTAAAACACCAAAGACATTTTCCACAATTAGGGAGGCCGGGGTTCAAAGTGCCGGGGTAGGTTGTTCCGATCGACATAGCTCCGCGATGAAAGAGTTAGCAATAAGTGTGAAGTGCGTCGCGAAACGTCGAGTGATCGCGCAATTGTGTCCGCCATTTTAGTGACGCTGTATCGGCGTGTAAGAGCGGTAGTCGACTAGGTTACCACAAACATCACGTAAGTAAATTTTTCGTTCTTAAACTTTTTGGTCTATTCAATCAATTTTCTAGATATCTCTTTATGACTTGCTATTATCGGTTGGGAAAACTATTGTGATTATCTTTTAATATCATTCTAAGCATTTTCCAACCTATTTCATTATAATTGGAAATTACGTTGAAAATGGGATTTGGGGTTCAAAGTTCCTTTGGCAAGGGCTAGTTGTTCCGCGGAACAACGTGCCCCGTGAGTCCCAGTAATGAAATACGTAAATAATACAATCCAAACTTTGTTTTAGGATGAGAAACTACAAACAGAAAACCGAACGGGGCAAGGTTTCGGTTGAGCTTTTGCAGCGGGCTGCTGATGCTGTTATCAAAGAAGGACGTAAGCTTAAGACGGTAGCTCGAGAATTGGAGATATGCCATATGACATTGTTTCGCTATGTGAAAAGTTGAAAGCCGGTATAAAACCAACTGTAGGTTACTACTCTAGACAGGTGTTCAACCAAGAGCAGGAGAAGACATTGGCGGATTATTTGTTAAAATGTTCGTCAATTTACTTTGGTCTATTGCCAGAAGAAGTGAGGAAGTTAGCATATGCTTGTTCTGTAAAATTCGGAATGTATAACATTCCAGACTCTTGCATAGAAATAAAAGCTGGAGCTGATTGGTTTACAGGTTTTCTGAAAAGGAATCCGTCTTTGTCTATAAGGTCTCCGGAAGCCACAAGTGCAGGACGCGCATCCTCTTTTAACCGGCACAATGTTACTGAGTTCTTTAAGAAGCTCGAGACATTATATTGAAACATAACTTGCTACCATCTAGAATTTGGAACTTAGACGAAACAGGAGTCACCACTGTGTTAAAACCAAAAAAATAGTTGCTGCAAAGGGCATTAAGCAAGTCGGCGCTATTGTTCTGCGGAGCGAGGAACTTTAGTTACCGTCGAATTAGCAGCAAATGCGGTTGGAAATACTGTACCGCCTATGTTTATTTTCCCTCGCCTTAAGTATAAAAATCTATTCATCCGTGATGGTCCCCAGAAAGTATTGGAGCGGAAATAGCTCTGGATGGATGACAGCCAAAGAATTCTACATCTTCATGGACCATTTATAAAACACACAGAAGCCCACTCCGAGGACCCAGTATTGTTATTGCTTGATAACCATCAATCACATGTTGATATTGATGTGGTCGAAAAGGCAAAGGCAAATTCAGTTGTAATGTTGTCTTTTCCGCCACATTGTACCCATAAATTGCAACCACTAGATGTTGGCGTTAATGGACCGTTTAAAACTTATTGTGCCAAAGCACAAGAAAATTGGCTACGTAATAACCAGGCAAGACAATGTCTATATATGAGATACCTGGTATTGTAAAACATGCATGGCCACTAGCAGCGACTCGAATAACATTATGAATGCATTTAAGAAGGCAGGCATAAGTCCATACAACCCTGACATTTTTACTGATGAAGATTTTGCTCCGTCTTTCGTAACTGACCGACCCATGCCCGACACTAATATTTCATTGGAATTAAGTCAAAATATGGAATCAAGGCTACAAGAATTAGCAGATCCGGAAGAGTTTCAGGTAGATCATAACATGGAAGCCATCCAAGATAGCGAGTCGTCCAGCAACCACGGAATCAGCGATCTACAAACCTCAACCAGGACCCTCGAATATTGCTAATGTGCCAAATGTAAATGCCATTCAGCCATAACTAGCATATTTTCGCCTGCAACCATCAAACCTCTACCGAAAGCACCCCAAGGTTGTCTACAGCAACTAAACGACGAATAAGAAAATCAGCAATACTGACAGATACGCCTGAAAAGAACGCTTTGGCTGAAGAAAAGAAAGAAAAGAAAGAGCAATACTAAAATAAAGAGGAACAAAGTTGAAAAAGAGTCGGTAAGAAAAAACAGCTAGTACAAACAGGCGAAATTATAAAGAGGCAAGTAAATCGGCAAATGGTAAAGAAAATGTGAAACGTAAAGTCCTGCAAGAAGATACGGATGGAAGTGATAGCGAAGTAGACATGGAATGGTATTGTTTAATATGTTGCGACTTATATTCCAATTCACAATCAGGTGAACAATGGATTGAATGCGTCATGTGTAAGAATTGGGCTCATTCAAAATGCCTGAAATCTAAAGATGTTAATTCCTATGTTTGTCCGAATTGTAATTCTGACGATGAATCCTCTGAATAATTATTTTTAATACATTTAATTAGATTTGATTATTAATATTTGTTACAATTTTTATAGTTTTGATTTCATTACTTTCCATAATTTTGTTGATTTATTAACTTATTTTTTTAACTTTTATATTTCGTACCTACTATATAAATGAAAAAACATTAAAATTTTGTACCTTTATAAATGAAACTTATTAATATTCAGTTACATGTACCTTATTTTTTCATATACCTTTACAACTAATTTTATATAACTAATGATTGGAGTTAACAATCGGAACAACTTACCTCAGCTGAGTAACAACCAGCCCCTTCGTGGGGCTAGTTGTTCTTTATCGACTTGCTAGAGAAAAATGATCCTGAGCTAAAATATATTATTATTTCATTAAATTTGACTATATAATTTGAAACTATGGTACATTCTGAATCTATATATATAGGAATCATTGATTATAAATCTATTTATTACGTTCATATTGCTTTCTATTCCAAAATCGGAACTTCGAACCCCGGCCTCCCTACTCGTGTGCTTGACAACTTCTCATTAAATGTTCTTTGCATCGAACCAATGATTTGTTGTCCTGGGTATGGTTTCATCAAATGGCGATTCAAAGCCGAATTTAGTGTTGAAACCGACATAAAATTCCGGAAATAACAGAGTTGCAAAGGGCTAATTGTCGTCTCAAATATCTTTCGATCCGGAGACTGTTTCTTTTCCTTTTCTAGAAAAGGAATAACAAAAACCAAAAAAGTTGAGACACATGTCAAATTGGTAAACGACCGGCGGCATCCTTATCGCACCAAGTGGGCCTTTAAATACAAGCCGAACTTGTGTCGCGGCGGCAAAATGAACGACTGATGACATACTTATGAGCTCGCCTCGCGCTCGCTCGCGATGGTGTAAACACGGGGTTTTAATTCTCGTAGCGTGCGGAACATTTTTGTCGTATTAAATTTAAGAATTTCTTCGATAGTGCAAAATGGAATGGAGTAAGGAAAATGTTATTTCACTGATCGAAGTCTACAGGAAATATAATATCCTGTGGGACCCGAAAGTTCCTGACCATTTCAACAAATGTCATAAGCGGGACGCATGGCAGAAAATTGCCGCCGAAATAGGTCGAAGTGAGAAAGAATGCAAAAAAATTGAAAACCTCCTGT
>JAIFOV010000757.1:0-24039 GCA_020654155.1 Novius pumilus
GTAAAAACACTGATTTAATTTTTCTAGATTTTTCAGTCCATCTGTAACCTGAGTTCAATAAAAATATTCACAATAAGTGATGACACATTATTCTTGATATCCCACCCTCCAAACTATTTTGAAAATCTGCATTATATTAGTTTAGCTATTTCTCTAAAATGAAGCATAACGAGTTACCTAGTTCTTACAATCAGGTGGCGAAATGAAGCTAAGTGATAAGAGCCAACCGCTCACAACGTTCATAACCCCTTTCGGTACATGTATACCCGGCTCCCGTTCGGCATCAATTGCGCATCGGATTACTTTTCGAAAAAATTCACCGAAATTGTATCCCATATGTAGGGTAATATTTTGGGAATTAGGACCGACCGGGCCTAATGCGCATGTCCAACACCGCTGGGTAACGAGCGGCGTGAGAAGTTTAAGGGCTTGTTTCACAAAGTACAAGTAAAGCTTCAACTAGTTACTTGTAAGATAAGTTAATTGTCAGTTTAAACCTTCCTGTAAAGTGTTGTTGCGTCCCACAAACGAGTTGGGTCGTTTCCGTATGTACCGAGTAACTACTTGGGAGTAGAGCTGGCAACGTCGCTTCTAAACGTCATATTGTTGAATGTTCTTTTGTTTGAAGTTTCAAGTTCATTTCATATTCGTTGTCGACATTCGCCGGTTGTGTGTGCAAGTTAAACGGAATGGAGCAAAAACGTGAAAGAAATGTTAATTTTTCGCGAGAAGAGGTGGACCTTCTTATCGAACTGGTTCTATCAAGAAAGAAAGTACTAGAAAATAAAAAGAGTGACGCGGTTACTTGGGCCGAAAAAGAAAGTTGCTGGAAAGAAATTGAAAAGTTCTTTAATAGCAGAAGCGGCGCAACATACCGGACGAGAAAACAACTGAGAGTCAAATACGAAGGCCTAAAAAGGAGTACACGTAAGAAGTGTGCTTCTGTACGAGCCGAAACGTACCAGACTGGTGGAGGCCCCAATAGTGCCCCAGTTCTCTCCACGGAGGAAGAAAAAATTAAATCGATAATTGGAGTTTTGGTTGATGGAGCAGAGAGTGAATTCGATTGTGATATTCAACCTGTGGGTAAGTTTTTATCTGTTTCTGTACTGAACTCAGTATGCCGTAAAAATGTTAACTAATACTGTCGAATTTTTTACAGATCTTATTAAGCCGATTACTTTTATTGGTAGTGCAATACAGAACAATGGGGATGGACTAGGTAAATATATAATGTTTGCCATGAAAATATCATTCATTGTAACCATTTCAGATAACGAAGAAGCACAAGAGAATTTTGATATATCTTTGAACTCTTCTGAGACACCAAATACAAACTCAGTATCTAAGTAACAGTTTTTTTTATGCAACGTTTTATGGATAAGTATGCTTTCTTATGAGTAATTGGTTGTTTTACCTCAGGTAACAATGAAATGACTATGGGAGAAAAAAGGCAGATTGTCGATGAGGGCAAATGTGAAGGAGAACCTGCGACTAGTCAGTGGTCCCAGTGGAATCCAAAAAGATTGCGGAATAAAAAACATCAAGCGCTATGTAAGTACATAGTTCCATCCATGTACTTATAACATCCCTCTACCTTTCATTATATTTTCATTGTTTCAGGCACTCCAAAGCGTAAACAGCCTTTCGAAAAAGTGGCTGAGTGTAAAATAAAATTAGCGAATCTACAAAGAACCATATTGCTAGAAGAATTAGAAAATAAAAGAGAGCAGTGGGCCTTTGAGGAAGAGGAACGAGAACACAAGAGGAAGATGTGGGCGTTGGAGATCAAACGTCTTCAGGATCAATAAAAAAAACGTCTTGATTTATAATTCATATATAATACAGTTTTGAAAAATGCACATGAATTAATTCAACAAATGCAAAGTAATCATTAATTAAATTATTCCTTACAGCATTAGTTTGTGAAATGCCTATGTTTGCACTCATATCTTCTTCAATGTGTATTATTGTGTTAGAAAATGGTTCATCATTCATGTCGATGGCAATATTATGAAGAACTGCACATGCTTATCTTTTTTGATAAAATAGGAAATCTATTTTTTCACACTCCATAAGTCCTTCCTACAACATTTCTACTTCTTATTTGCGACTCATTGTACAAATGATCAACTGGCCTTAGTGGGTTTTGGAGCGGAGTTAGTAAATAGGATGTATTCGCGTATCCCCTGTCTCCAACTATCAGACTATTCCCAAATTCTCCATTTAGAAATCGTTGTTTGATGTACGAGTTATTGAAGATTGTTTGGTCATGGCTTGCACCTGGCCACCTAGCAACGATATCCAAAATTATCAGATTTGCACTAACAATGGTCTGAACGTTAAAAGAAAATGTTGACTTCCTATTTCGATAATGTTCAGCAATATTTCCTCCTGGGGATTTGATAGGTACATGAGTGCAATCTATGGCACCTTTGAATCTCGGAAATTTCGCAATATCATAAAATTGTTGTTGAATGTCAGTTGTATCTTGTGGAAATTTAACGAATTCTGGTCGTAGCTTTGCAATAGCCCTTGAAACTCCAACAATTATCCTGCTTGCAGAAGCTTTGCTTACACCAGAAAAATCACCTACAACATTCAGAAAGCTTCCTGTTGCGTAATATCGAAGCGTTAACAAAAGACGGTTCATTGGCTTGATAGCACAATTCCTGAAACATACATTTATGTCATAATTTGGAAACATGAACCATTTCCTTATACAGATATCAATGTACTGATATAATTTCTTATTTTTACCTATCTGTAGCTTGTGTGATTTCATTTTCAATCGATGTGAACACTCGAAGCACAGCTTCCTTGTTGAGACGAGACCGAATTTTAAAATCAACATCGTCAAGCATTTCAAAATAATTTACTCGCTTTCTTACTATTCGTTCTCTGCGTGGTCGTGTTATTTCCTCGAAAAAATCATCGAATTCATCTTCAGTAGTTTCAAAAATATCCATAATTTTAAAAGAACAAATCAATTAACTCCACTTATGTTGTATGTACAAAATTCCTTTGATAACGGGCGTGTGGATAATAAATCACAAATCAGGTGGTGAACATTTATTCTTTGTCGACGTTTCGAACCATCACTGGATCTTCCTCGGGACTCCAGATTACAATTTGGATCATTGATAATGCTGTACAAGAATCAAACAATTCTTACCGAATAGTGTAATCCACTCGAATATAAAAACTTGTGAATCATGAACGATAACACCGCAACAATCTCATTCAATTAATTAAAAACACCATTTACGTCAAAGTAACCGCAATAGTCATCAAAAAATATAACAACTGGCCGACAAAAAGGAGATATCATAAAATAATAAACTGACGGGAAAACGACAACTGTCAATGTCGATTAAAAATCATGGGAAACTTATCGGAATCACTGACTACCTGGGTCAGCCGAAAAACGCGAACCTGCTGTATGCGTCCGATTCAATATCAAATATGCATAAATATTACTTATTTTCTCTACATCTCTTCGATGGTTAATTGCAACTGGAGAACGTTTGATATGAAACATTTCCAAAAACGATCGTTTGTATACATTTTTCTCAAAATCTAGAATCCTGACAGAATCGAAATCAAATAGATGACCAGTCTGAAAACAATGGTCAGCCGCAGCACATACATTCCTCGATCTTTTTATATCACTCTTAGGTTGGACTAATCGTTTCTTTAATTGTTGCGACGTCTGACCGATATATTCACCATCACAAGACCCACACGGAATACTATAAACAACCTCACTATATTTGTTCTTATCTAGTTTATCCTTCACCGATGAAAAGATCTTACCCACTCTGAACTCATTCCTACACGCAATCTTGACCCTATCATCCTTCAAGATCTTGATCAACTTATTGGACACTGACAGAATCCACGGTAACTACGCATACAATCGAACAGGATTGAGATCATCCCCTTCATGACCGTTCCCTTGTGGGATATCCCGGATAGGCACCTCCACATCCAAGGAGGCAGAACTATTATAAATTAATCTTGACGTCGTTGTCCACTAATGTAATCACAAATTTGGTAAACAGTCAGTCGGGCACAACTAACATTCTTCGAAGGGAGTACTATTTTTGCAAGCGGTTTCTTAAATCGCATCCGGACTTACTCGTTCTACAATCTGTTAAGGGTAACGTCACGGTGACGATGGACCGAGATCGATATGTTCAACTATCTTATAGTATTTTGAATGACACGCAGTACTATCGGTTACTTAGCAGGGATCCCACTATCTCAATACAAAACAAGAATCACTCTTTGGTTAAGGATCTGATCAAACGTAATTGCATATCGGCAGAACAAGGAAAGGAATTGTTTAATTACAATGGTATTCCCGCATTTTTCTACGGTCTTCCAAAAATTCATAAGCCGGAATTATCGTTGAGACCGATCATATCATGTATGAATACCCCCACGTACGGTTTGTCATCATTTATGGCATCATTGTTGTCCCTTTCAGTAAGTAATGATGATGAAAGATTTTTCGTTGGGGATAGTTTCCATCTGTCTTCGATTGTTAATAATTTGGCGATTCCACCAGAATATGTTTTGATTAGCTTGGACGTTATATCGTTGTTCAGTAACGTCCCTATAGATCTGGCGTTTGAAGTTCTCGATCACAGATGGGATTGTATTGCACGTGTTACGAATATTCCAAAAGATCAATTTATGGCAATTCTCAGATTTTTATTCTCTTCCAATTATTTTGTGTTTGATGGAAAATTGTTCAGTCAAGTCTTCGGATCCCCGATGGGGTCGCCTCTGAGTCCTATAATAGCTAGATTGGTTATGGATTATGTTTTAGATAAAATATTGGAAAAATTACCTTTTAATATTCCGTTCATAAAAAATATGTGGATGACATTGTGTGTTGCGTTCCGGCGGACCAGGTTGATTTGGTGTTGGAAGAATTCAATTCACAGAATCAATTTATCAAGTTTACAATGAAAATAGAAATTGATAGATCCATTCCATTCTTGGATATGGAGTCCCGAGGAAGATCCAGTGATGGTTCGAAACGTCGACAAAGAATCAATGTTTACCACCTGATTTGTGATTTATTATCCACACGCCCGTTATCAAAGGAAATTCGTGACCTGATATGTAGATCTACCGGTGAGACGCCGAGTAAATTATTGTTTGGTATAGATCAAAAACAAAACTTTAATGACAATTTGCGGACGATCTTAGAACATTATGAAAAAGAGGAAAAAGATTTTGTAGCGCTAAGAGAGAATGCGTCGGCGAGGATCAATAAAAATCAGAAAGAAAATGAGCGTAATTACAATCGAAAACGTAAGATGGCGACACGTTATGAAGAGGGTGATTATGTAATGATTCGAAACATAGATAATACTGTGGGCAGTAATAAAAAGTTGATTCCAAAGTTTAAAGGCCCGTATGTAGTAAAAAAAGTTTTGGATTCGGATCGTTATGTAGTCACCGATGTCGAAGGTTTCGAACTGACACAATTACCCTATACTGGGGTTATAGCAGTTGATTACATGAGACCGTACATTAAGTAGTTAAGCTCTTTACATTTTAGTAAGTGTAAATTTTGTGTATTTAGTTTTTCGTTTTGTATTTTGTGTTTTCAATTTATGTTTAGTATTTCGTTCGATTTTGTGCTATATTTCATATTTTTGCATTATGTTTTACTATGCCGGGCTATTGTCCGAATCGGACAATCTGTCAGTATGGCCGACTTTAGGATAATATTTTGGGAATTAGGACCGACCGGGCCTAATGCGCATGTCCAACACCGCTGGGCAAACGAGCGGCGTGAGAAGTTTAAATATAGAGTAGGGTAGAAAAAGAGGACGGTTACTGAGTGGACGCGCCACGTTTTGTGCTCAATCGTTTTTAAGTAAAGAAGTTAAGTTAACAAGCCGAATGTTGTTTTATCCCGGATGAGCCGCACACATATACCAAACATTGTAGTGCATATGGACGACGTTCTTTTATATACAAAAACACACGAAGAGCACACAAAGATTTTGGAAGAAATATTCGAACGCTTAGAATCCGAAGGGGTAACTCTCAACAAAGATAAGTGCATTTTTGGGGCAGATAGTATTGTGTTTTTGGGGCATGAAGTTTCCGAAAAAGGCATTTTCTCATTGAAGGAACGCGTGTCGGCAATCACAGATTTTCCCGAACCAATAAAAAAAGAGTCTCTAATGCAATTCCTGAGTCTGGTTAACTACGTGAGTAAGTTTATACCGAATAAATCATTGGTGCTCGAACCTTTGAATTTATTATTAAAAAAAGATTCACAATTTGTGTGGCTAGACCCCCAAAAGCGAGCATTTAACGAGATAAAAGCATTAATTAAGAAATCTCCTATTTTGGCACATTTCGATTATTCAAAATCGGTTATAGTTCAAGCTGATGCATCTAGCTATGGGTTAGGTGCATCACTATTACAGGAAACTTCGCCAGGTAAGCGCGAAGTAGTTGCATACGCTTCTAGAACACTTTAAGCGTGCGAATCTAGGTACATCCATATCGAAAAAGAAGCTTTGGCATTGGCATTCGCTTGCGGGCGGTTCCGAGATTACATTTAGGGTATAGACATAACATTAGAAACTGATCACAAACCGCTCCTATAAATCTTGCAAACGAAACCGATAGACGAGTTAACACCTCGGTTGCAGCGTATCCGTTTACGGTTCATGCAATATAGTTACCGAATAGTATACGTGCCGGGCAAACAGTGTTAGCAGACTCTTTATCGCGAAACCCCGAGAATAAAACGGACACTACGGATTTGTCAGAGGAAATAGAAGCGCACATTAACTTCGTTGTGAATAAGTTATTGCCCTCAAAACCTTGTCCCAACGAATCAAGGAAGAGCAAAACTGTGACTGGATCCGCCCGAATTTAAAAGAATTTTGTTTTACGGCATGGCTTTCAAAGAGTAATTTACAGAGCGGCCTTCAGCCATATTTTGGTTTGAAGGACGAATTTTCAGTCGTCGACGAAGTGTCATTGTATGGGTCGCGGCTAGTTATCCCACAAGAACTTCAGCTAGAAGTAATGAACAGAATCCATGAAGGCCACCTGGGTGTAAATAAATGCCGTGAAAAAGCTGTAGAGTCGGTTTGGTGGTTGGGGATGAGCACTCAGCTAAAAAATTTAATAGAATTTTGTCCCAAGTGTATCGAGGAAAGAAAAAATATTGTTCAACTTTTCGTGAAAGAAGCATTTCTCGAGCGACCATGGCAGAAAATCGCTTTAGACCTCTCGAAGGAAAACACTTGGTATTTGGTCGCTACTGATTATTATTCGTGGTTTGTCGAAATATACCCACTGAAAACGTTGCGCGAAACGGAGATAATAAATATTTTTAAGGAAATTTTCGCTGGATTCGGTATACCCCAAACAATCAGAACGGATAACGGCACCCAATTCGCGTCGGAATTCAAAAAGTTGGCCAGAGATTACGATTTTCATCATGAAACGAGCTCGCAGAAGTACCAGCAAAGCAATGTAGCGGCCGAACCGTTCGTAAAGATAGCAAAGAACATTATTAGGAAATGCGACGACGTAAATTTAGGTTTACTATCTTATAGGTCGACTCGAACGGCTACTCGCAGGCAGACAGGCTACGTCGCGCAGGCAGACACATACATGTCGCGAATCGGGAGGTAAATAAGAAAAATAAACAAGAATTATTATACAACAAACGACATCGGGTGATAAAGTTATCCGAACTAAAAATCGGAGATCGGGTATGGGTGATCGATATGAGAATTGACGGGTCGGTGTACAGGTTTAGCGATAAGCCGAATTCTTTTATCGTCAAAACCGATAGAGGAACTACAATAAGACGTAACCGTTGGCATCTAATACCAGCTCCTTTTAAGAGCAGCATCGTGAACACGCGAACGGATACACCGCTAATACCGGACGAAACTAATGTATAAAGAATTCGTGATGGCGACACATCGGACGAAAACGGGAACCCAACAGAGACAGAACCATCTGTACCGCGTAGATCCACGCTACAATTAAAACCACCTAGATATTTAGAAGATGATGTTCGTGTTTAAAAAAATAATAATTTGTGTCATTAAGTTGTGAGTTTAATTTGTGTCATTAAGTTGTAAGTTTAACTTGTATCGTTAAATGTAAGTTTAATTTGTGTAATTAAGTTGTAGGGTCGGCATTAAATAAAGAAAAGGGAGATGTTGCGGGAGCACCTGCGTATAGGAAGCGGGTACTCAAGGTCCGCGGGGAAAACGGTGGGGGTCGAGAACTGGCGGTAAGGGGTCCCGGGCGCGGCCGCATTATCAGACGTGTCGTACTTGGTTTCGACTATTCATTCTTCCTACCCATAACCCAACAGGCACTTTATTATTCCAATGGTGGTTCTTTCTTCACGTTGTCTATGTAATATGGACATCCAAATCAGGTGGTGTTGCTAAAAGATGAGAGCAATGGGAATCGCCGCACTATGTTATTCTGTATTTAAAGTCCTTTTCTAGTAGTCAGTGTCCTATTCCGCAAAAGGATTCTGACAGGTTATCAAGTGAACCTAACCTAACCTTTTTGGGTATGCCTCTTGGGGCGAAACATCCACTCTCTACTCCACTCTAACTTAAGTTGATGTAAAATAAATTTGAATACTATATATTTCGAGCTTTTTCTTCTCCTTTTTTCTATTTGTGTATGTCGGTAAATTCCAACTTAATTTGAGAATGCCATCGTGCTTTGGAAGGCACGTAAAGCCGTTGGTCCCGGCTACATATTTAATATACAAGCTGGTCCAACAAAAAGTTTGCACCTAGATTTTCTCTTGATTTTGAAACTGAATGCATAAATCCTCGGACACGTCGATTTTGCTTTCGAAGGGGACACATTTGAAGCATATTTTTAGATCTGAGCCTATAACCCCTAACGAGGGTCAGTAACAACCCTAAAGTTTTCAATTAGGGAATCCAAATCACGTGATCAAAGATGGCCTCTGTGGGAACACAAAGACCATTCGCTTATACCAGTTTTCTACTAATGAGCGAAAGTTCTTAAATTTGGGCAAGTATATAAAGGGCTAGCTTTGAGTGTTTCCTTGTTTTATCGTGTTGTGCTTCGTGGTGTCTTGAAGACTGAAATTTTAAAGTGGCCAGCGAATATCTGAGTAATTTAGTTGAGGAAAAACCAGATGTTGCCCAGAGGTATGTTCCGTCGATTATTTTAAAATATGTGGTGTTTATTATTATTTTATTCAGATATTTTATGAAGATTGAAGTAATCAACGGTATTGACCCATTCTCAATAAGTTCCGGAGAGTTGGATTACTCTGTGGAGTCCATTCCGCCCATAACAAATGTGGACATTATAGCATATCTTGTGCAAATACACAGTTATTATACTAACCAACAGATTAAAGTTTATAAAAGTTAAGAAGCGTACAAGTATTTCTAGGCTGGCTTTGTAACAAAAATTGGATCGACAGTCATTGCAGATTTTTTTGTATTGGTGTGAAAGGTTAGCATTTACTAATGATACACTACGGACGGGTTGCATAAAACTTTATAAACGTTAATCACGATGTCAACCATAGATTTTGGGAATAATTTCATGTTTTAACAAGATGTTAGTTGACAACTGGTTTTATGCAACCCGTCCTTCGTGTCATAGCAAAACAATCCATATATTTAAGGTTTATTTATTTTCAGGTGAAACATTCTCAAAAATCAATCCTAGCACCTGTATATGTTTGGTGCATTATAGAGGAAGATGGAAGCGTTTCATCCGCACACTGTTCCTGTATGCAGGAAACAGTGAAGTTTGCAGCCATGTGGGTGCCATATTATTTGCAGTGTAATATGCTAACGAGAAGAAAGAACATATTTCTTGCACAGACACATTGGCATCTTGGCCCATGGTTACAAATAATAAAAATTTACAGTTGCACCAGTAAAGAAAATAAATATGGACAATACGAGTGGAAATAATTTAGCCAAAAGTTCCACAAACATAAGAAGGTTACGATAACACGTGAAAAGGCAGTTGCGCTATTAAAAAGAATAGAAAATATAGACTCAAGTTCAGTTTTGATGAGGTTTGTGGATCCATTTGCGACAAACTTTGAAGATAGAGAAATACCTACGTTACCTTCTGGGTTACAAATATCCCAAGAAGAAAATTTGACAAAAAGGTATGTCGAACTAATGAAAGGAAGATTAATCAATCTTTCAACTTCAATTGACGACATACGGACAATAGAAGAGGTAACAAGGCAGCAGTTAAAAAATAACAACTGGTTTTTACACATGGCTGGAGGAATAACAGCTTCTAACTTGAAGTCAGTATGCAGAACTAATAAACAGAAACCATCGTTATCCTTGATAAAAAAGATTTGCTACCCAGTCAAAATGTCATTTCAAACAAGAGCAGTTCCATGGGGGATAAGAAATGAGAAAACAGCAGCAGAAAAAAATATATATGACGGCAATATCGACTATCGACTATCATGGCAAAGAAACGGATTTAATTTGAAAATCTTGGTTTTCGCGTTCACTGGTCGTCCACAGCTTAACATTTTAATTTCTTCGGGAAATGATTCTATTTGTGCTAATCAAATTAATACCATCATGGCCTTGTGACGTTCATCGATTGAGAGTGGACCGCTTTTCCGTAATTTTTTGGCAACGCGAATGTTATGGATGAATTTAAGACAATATGCTAGTGCTCCCTTCAGTTTATAGAGGTTTGGGTAATTTTTCAAAACAATAACAGTATTTATTTCGGGCTTCGCTATCGCGACTATGGTTATAGATTTGGTTTTCATTTCTGAAAGATCCTTGAGGTCGTCATAAGCGATTATCGGCAGCTTTGGTGCAAGCAACCATGAAGGGACCTCCCACCACAATTTCGAATTTTTTAAGTTGACCGGCTTGACGCCACGAGAAACTAAGTCGGCTGGGTTGTCATGCGAACGAACATAGTGCCATTCTCCAATAGAAGTTATTCCCTGGACTTCGGCAACTCTATTTCCAACGAATGGTTTCAAATGAGATGATTCGAGTTTGAGCCAGGAAAGCACAATTTGAGAATCGCACCATAGACATTTCTGGTGGTTTGAAATGTTCAACGTCCTTATCACCTTGTTCATGAGCCTTGCTGATAATTGAGCTGCACACAATTCCAGTCTAGGAATCGTGAGTCTTTTCAAGGGGGCTACCTTAGACTTTGCGCACAACAACCTTGACATGAATTTGTGTTCATCAACTTGTGATCTTATATAAAGTTATGTAATCGGACTTCTATATTTGATAGATAGAATTTGTCAACAGGAAATCATAAGGAGAATATATCACCATACGTTTATTTTTAGATTGTGAAAATGCAACACAAGCTTTTATAATTCTATATAGGAAATTGAATTGTATCGAGCCATTCAGAATCTATTCATCAATACATAGTTGTGCTTCTCATGTACCGTGCGTTCTAATAAAAGTTTTGTTTTTAAAAACTTGGTTTCCAAACCGAAAAACATAATTGGCGACGAGGATGGGATATTGCCAGTCAAATTGAGAAGAAAGTGAAAAGTGTATCAAATAAAAAGTGCATCACATCGAATCTTCAAAAGGCTGTCAGTTTCAACTGTTGAGCATATCCAAAGAACATCGGTGAAACCAGAAGCCCGATCAACTGAGTAGCGACCTTTGACGACTTCCAGAACGTCTACAACGGTGAGTAGAGCCAATTCTATCGAATTTATTCTCCCAGTTTTCATCTAACCTGGCCCAAAGTTAGTTCAATCTTTTCCCCACAGTTTTGAGCGTAAAACTTGTGTAAAAGTTTTTCCTAGGTTTTCATTCTTTAAAAACCGATCAAATCAAAGTTTTTTCTAGGTTTTCATTCTATAAAAACCGATCGATAATAGTTCTTTCCGATAATTGAAAAATAAATAACCGTCAATATTACTTCGATCAAACATTTTTGTAAAGAAAATAAGCGCAAATCGATTCAGAAAATGACTTCCATAGATAGTGCCCTTTTTGATAGCATTAAAGCGATAGATTTATTATCAAAACCGATTTTACCGTTCGATGGCAATCCTGCTTATCTTACGAGATTCATTAATCATTGTGAAAAATTCCATGACCGATTTAAGTCAACAGATGCATTGTTAAATGAGTTAATAATAGATACGATAAAAAGCAAACTATCGGGAACAGCAAGTGAAGCAGTAAGTAGTAATGAACGCATTACTCAAAATTGGAACGATTTAAAAAATTTCCTTAAAATACGATTTGAAGAAAAAATAAGTTCAACAGTATTGTACTGGGAATTACAAAATGCGAGAAAAAAGAAACACGAAAATGATTTACAGTTTCTCGAAAGAATTGTCGAGATGAAAAACAAATACGATTCGCAGGTCGAATTATCAGATTTGCCTACTATAGAAAAGGATCAAGAGAAAAACATCGCGTCTCGCGTAGCAACTCGCGTTCTGTTATACAACTTAAATTCTGATTTACAAACAGCACTTAGAGGCCATAATATAATGGATTATAATCAAATGGTTTCTTTCATAAGACAAGATTTTTACTATTACCAGCAGCCCTTTGATCATTATAAATTACAAATGAATAGACATTTTAATGATAAAAGACACACGCCCCCAAGTAATCAGAAACCTTTCAATAATTACAACAACCATAATCAATTTAATCCAAGGAATAATTATTTTCCGAAAAATCCACATTATAATAATAATCATGCATTTCAAAATCAGCAAAATAAATTTCCCTCACAACCAATTAATTTTGTAACGCGTCCAGTTAAAACGCATTACCCTACAAATGAACAGGTTTTCGGTCCAAGTACTTCGAAAAATCAAATCGACGTATTTAAGCCTAATCCAAATAGACAAATTCTCACACCCCCTGAGAAAATGTCAGTTCAAAGTAGTAATCAATTCTATAAAAAACCTAATTATTATACCAACTATCAAAGTGGTACTCAAAGAAAGAATTTCAATTCGCAAATGCCTTACACATTTGAAGAGGTAACACATGTAGAATCAAATAATTCAAGAAACGAATATTACAAGAAAAAACCTCAACGTGATTATAAAGAAGAGGTATCCAATGAGGTAACAAAACGAAATTTTCAGAAATTTGCCGAGAAAGAAACATTGACCTAAATCAAACAGTAGATAATACTAATCAATTACCATATATCGAATTTAAATATCCAAAATGTAAATTATTAATAGACAGTGGATGTTCCGTATGTCTAATAGATCCAAAATTTGCTTATAATAATTTCCCCAACAATATTTTCAAAGAAAGTACAGTTCTCACAGCATGTATGAAAAGTCAAACTTCAGACGAAAAAGTATTAATACCATTATTTTCAGAATTTCAAATAGATGATTTTCACCCTTTTATTCTGTACAAATTCCATAAAAACTATGATGGTTTAATTGGAGCAGATTTCTTAAATAAATACGAATTAAAACTAGATTTTAAAAATCAAATACTAGCTAATGATTATTGCCAAATACCTTTTTATTTCCAACAAGTATGTCAAAAACGAAATGATATTCCAGTAGATTTGAGCCATTTGCAACCAAAGATAAAAAGTCAATTAACTAAAATACTTGAAATAAATAGAGATGCCTTACAATTACCAGGTGAACCATTAAATTTTTCAGGAAAAATAAGACATAGAATTAGAACAACTGACGACATTCCAGTTCATTGTAAAATATATCGATACCCAGAGATTCACAGAGAAGAAGTTCAGAATCAAATGAAAGATATGTTAGAGAAAAAAATAATAACACCCAGTATATCCCCTTGGTCTTTTCCAGTTGTAATAGTTCCTAAAAAACAGGACTTATCCGGAAAAACAAAATGGCGTATTGCAATTGACTATAGAAAACTTAATGATAAAACAATTGATGACAAATATCCAATACCACAGATTGAAAGCATATTAGACAAATTAGGAAATAAAAAATATTTTACAACCCTTGACCTAGCATCAGGTTTTCATCAAATCGAATTAGATGAAAGTTCAATTGAAAAAACAGCCTTCACAGTAGAGAATGGACACTACGAATTCTTAAGAATGCCGTTTGGTCTAAAAAATGCACCAGCAACGTTTCAAAGAACAATGAATAATGTTTTAAAAGATTTTATTGGAAAAATATGTTACGTATACATGGATGATATAGTAATTTTCTCGGATTCAATAGAACAGCACTTAGCTGATGTCCATAATATTTTAGAAGTGTTCAGAAAAGATAAATTAAAAATTCAACTTGACAAATGTCATTTCTTTAAAACAGAAATTGAATTTCTAGGACATACTATTTCACCAGAAGGAATTAAACCCAATAATAATAAATTAAAAGCAATTTCTAACTTCCCAATTCCAACAAATCAGAAAAAAATAAAATCTTTCTTAGGACTTGTAGGATATTACAGAAGATTCATCCCTAATTTTGCAAAAATAACTAAACCATTAACAACATGTTTAAAAAAAGGATCTAAAATAAATATTGAGGATTCTAAATACATCGAAGCATTCGAAATATGTAAAAGAAGTCTATTGAATTATCCAATATTAAAATATCCAGATTTTGAAAAACCTTTTGTACTTACTACAGATGCATCAGGTTACGCGATAGGTTCAGTTTTATCACAAGGTGATCCACCAAACGATCTTCCTGTTGCTTTTGCAAGTAAAACTCTCACAGAAACAGAAACTAGATATAGTACAATAGAAAAAGAATTATTAGCCATTGTGTGGTCATGTAAACACTTCAGACCTTACCTTTATGGAAGAAAATTCACAATTTATACAGACCATAAACCTTTAACGTGGCTATTCTCATTAAAAGAACCAAATTCACGCCTTATGCGTTGGCGAATAAAACTTGAAGAATTTGATTATGAAATCAAATACAGAAAAGGTTCATTAAATAATGCAGATGCATTAAGTCGAGTTATTTTAAATGCAGATGATCAAATATCACCAGGAAATATTAACAATGATTTCATAGAAATAAACGGAATAGAAGATGATATATTGTCATTAGTCAATCAAATTACAAATGAAGAATTAGATGAATGCTTAAAAATTTTACAAGAAGAAGCTTATAATGATTCGGATGAAGAACCTCCTGCACTAGTCAAAGAAAATCTAAATGAAGAATTAGCAATTTTAAATGATGATGATTTAATTGAGATAAATCCCAAAAACGTCATAATTCATAGCGATATTACAATAAGGAAACCAAATGAAAATAAAGAGGAACAAGAAACAGATGATACAATTCATAGCAATGTTGAAAACCCTATTTTGGAATTACCTTATACTGAACGGAGTTTAAATTCCTCCACACTACAAATAATATTTAAAGCAGCTAAAAACTATAATGTTGTAAAAATTAAATTATTTGGAGATAAAATAAGATTACGAGTTTCAATGAATAATTTAGATCAAGATCTATTTAAATTCATTAAAGAATATGTGCAGCCAGAAAAGCAATATACAATTTATTTCGCATCACCGGAATTAGAAGAACCAATAATTAGAATTCTACAAGATAAATTTGAAAGTCGAACAATAAAATTTAAAATCTTTAGAATTTTGCTAGAAGACGTTAAGAAAAAGAAGAACAATTACTAAGAATTAAACAATATCATGAAACTAAAACTATACATAGAGGATTACGAGAAAATCTAATAAGTTTAAAGAAAAAATACTATTGGCCAAATATGAGTAAAGATGTTCAGAATTATATAAATTCATGTGAAATATGTCAAAAAAATAAGTATGAGAGAACACCAATACAATTACAGTATAAATCAAACCCAATAGGAACAAAACCCTTTGCACACATCTATTGTGATACAATTAGATTCAATCAGACATATTGTCTGAGCGTAATTGATTCATTCTCTAGATTTGGACAATGTTATCCATTATTACAGAAGACAGGTATGGAAATAGTCGATAAATTGTTAGTTTATTTCAGCCATTTCGGCGTACCAAATAAAATAACATGCGATGACGGATTCGAATTTAAAAACAGTGTCGTACAAGATTTTTGTAAAACCCATAGTATTGACATTCACTATATAACGAATTACAATCCTAATTCAAACGCTTTAGTTGAGAGATTCCATTCAACTTTAATTGAACAATTAAGAAGCATCGGAAATAAAAATACTTTTCAAAATAGAATATCACAAGCATTACTCAGTTATAATAATTCAAATCATTCAGCTCTAGAAATAACGCCTATGCAAATAATAAAAGCAGATTTAAACTACTCAATACCAATAGAAAAATCCATAATGAACAAGTACAAAATTATGTAGAAAACTATATTGAAAATCTCAATGATATAACAAATCACTTAGAAATACGTCAAGAGAAAAAAATAGAAAAATTAGAGAAACTAAACGAGAAAAGGAAAGTTAAAGAAAGCCATTCTTTAAATGAAAATCCCACTTACATAAAAAATCCTATAACTCGTAAATTAGATCCCGTATATAAAAAGATAGATGCTCGTGAAATTGATAAAACACTAATTCAAGATAAAAAGAATAAACACATATACCATAAAAAGATTTTGAAACAAAGAAAATAATAAATTCAAATTCTCTTTTCCAGATTAAAAATGGATATAACAATTTTCCTAATATTAACCCAAGTAATTATTCTTACGGAATCACTACAAATCATTCCTATACAAAATAACATACTTCCCATTTCACTAGGAAAAGCCTATATAACAAATAAAAATTTGCAATTAATTTATCATATCGATTTAAAGAAAATAGAAGATATAATTTTGCAATTTCAAACTCAGATTGACCGTTTTAATGAGAAAAGATTCTCATCATCGTATTTGACGCATTATAAATATTTACAAAACTCAAATAAAATGAACATGAATTCACTCGAAGAAATTCTAAATGAGAAAATTAGAATTAAAAGAGGACTTATAAATCTTGGTGGTAAAATATCGAAAATATTTTTGGAACACTGGACTCTGATGACGAAGAATTATACAAGAATTATTTTAATAGTATAGCGAAAAATGAGAGAGTGTTAATGAAAAATCAAAAACAGATAGCGACAATTGTAAACGATTTAAAAGACAAATACAGTAACAAGTTCAAAGAACTAACTAATAATTTAAAGTTGTTACAACGTGTACCAGAAATACAACAAATTGAACAAATGCATCTTATAACATTTCAGACTAAAGACATAAAGGATATTTTGGATGAAATACAAACATCCGTAAGCTTTGCAAGATTACACCTATTACATGAATCGATTTTACCTTATTCGATATTCTCAGAATTATTAAGAAATGTAACAATAATACCTGTACATCATTTAAAGGACTATTACCAATTGTGCCATACAAAAATTATTCTGAAAAATAAGATTCTATTACTTTTGGTATCAATTCCATTAGTTTTCAAGGAGAATTACGATTTATACAGGCTTTATTTCTTGTCTCAAAATAATTTAATCATTCCTTATACCGATCCCTATTGGCTCTCTCGAGGAGAAATACTAAACTGGTCAACAACTATATGCCATCCAATTGAAGAAGATTATTTATGCGATCAAGAAACCCTATCAAAAGCACCAAATTGTATACGGAATATTCTAAAAACCCATAACGAAAATTGCGAGAAGATAACTAAAATACCGTATCCAGATTTGAAATTACTAGAAGATGGAAATATTTTGTCCATCGCAAACAACAAAATATTGGAAAAATGTAACCAACAAACCAAGTATCAGTTCATATCAACGATAACGCTTATCAAAACTAAATGTGCTATAAGTAACGGCGACAAAGAAGTCAGCCCCACAGCATCAATAGATGAAGAAAAATTCATCATTCTACCAAAAGTACACTCTAACCCATCAAAGGAAACAACAAGCAATCAACACAACAACGAAGACATTGAGGACATCCCAGATATCGAGTTAGAAGAAATCGAAACGTGGAACGTTCAACCTTCGAATTTAATCTTCATTATAATAATCATCTTTATTATCATAATTATTATTATCTTTATTTACTCTTATTTTAAATATTTCAGAAAATATGTTATAACTAAAGCTACTCCTACAGGAGATACCTTTATCCAAAGCGGGGAGGAGCTATGTAATCGGACTTCTATATTTAATAGATAGAATTTGTCAACAGGAAATCATAAGGAGAATATATCACCATACGTTTATTTTTAGATTGTGAAAATGCAACACAAGCTTTTATAATTCTATATAGGAAATTGAATTGTATCGAGCCATTCAGAATCTATTCATCAATACATAGTTGTGCTTCTCATGTACCATGCGTTCTAATAAAAGTTTTGTTTTTAAAAACTTGGTTTCCAAACCGAAAAACATAATTATATATACAGGCCCCGTAAGCAACTTCACTTGCGTCGGAAAATGCATGCACTTCAAGTAAGCTGGTTGAGGTATACCCTACGTGTCTAGGAATACGCAGTTCACCAAGATACGTTAATTCCTTGAGTAGAGCTTCCCAAGATTGCGAAATAACGATTGAAGGGTTCGCATCCCATGGATACTGATCCTTCCACAATTGTTGAATGAGAATCTTTGCAAGAATAATACAAGGACTCAACAAACCTACGGGATCAAATACTTTCGAAATAGTAGATAAAATTGATCGTTTGGAACAATTGGCAGATTTCAACTTGGAGTTAACATCGTAAACGAATTCGTCCCATGATAAACCTAAAGTTTTCACTACTTCATTTTCGGCAACGCTTATAATATGACAAGGAAGGTTTCCTTGCAATATATTCGACAACTTAAGCACTTGGGGCTCATTAGAAACCCACTTTCGCAATGGAAATCCAGCGTTTGCTAAAATTTTTGAAATGTCATTATGAATTTCGGCTGCTTCTGCGACGGTATCGGTACTGAACCAGAGGTCGTCAACATAAAAACATTTTCTAATGATGTTGGCTATTCTCGGATTAGATGTTTGAACGTTATTGGCTAATTCCATTAGGCATCGAATAGATAAAAACGAACTTGGAGTTAAACCGTAGGTGACGGTATTCAACTCATAGATAGCGATTGGTTGATTTGGAGTTGGTCTCCATAGAATTCTCTGAATGGATCTCTGATTGGGCTCGATTAAAAAAACGAAATGTTGAAAGGATCGAAAATAAATCTTCTTGGATAGTAGGAGCTGACATTAATAAGTCGTTAATGGACACGCCTGTCGCGGAGGGGGAGGATCCGTTGGATACAACTCTAAGTTTAGTTGTCAGACTATCTTTCTTGATGACACCATGATGTGGCAAATAAAATGCATATTTTGGTTCTTCTAATTCTGATACTTTAGACATGTGCTCGAATTTTTCGTATTCTGACATGAACTTACTGTACTCTAAATTCAAAAATTGTAACTCAGCGAGTCTTCTTCACTCTCCTAATAAATCTAACGATCCTTTGATGGGGTAAGAAGTGACAAATCGACAATCCCCGTTTTTTCTCAAAGTTTTTACAAAATGTTCTTCACATTCCCTTTCTTGAATTGTAAACTTTTCCTGATAAGGTAATTCTTCCATTTTCCAAAATTTTGATACTTGTTCCGAAATGTCCGGATAGCAAGTAGCTAAGTTACATGAAATTGCTTTTTGTGTTTTACGTACGCATGGAATTCTTCCTGAAATGGCATAACCTAATTTAGTTTTATGTATAAAGGGATGCCGTGAAGAATCATCCATCAACAATTTCCAGAAACGCTCAGCTCCTATTGTCATATCGATTGTCTTGGGTCGATGAAAATTTGGATCAGCTAGGAATATTCCTCAAGGGATGGAGAATTGATTCAAATCTAAGGATTCAAATGGTAACACGAGTTATGTGAATAAAATATAAACACCCTTCATTAATAATCCTACCTCTTAAGATAAGAATATCGGTATGATTATATTTCTCATAACATCCATTAACGGACCCAAAAATATCCATTAAGAATTAAAACAACATCTATTGTTCAAATAGTATATAAGGACAAATCGTCAAAGATAAGATTAAGTTTACTTCTGTCAGTCTTCACGAGCATTTCTCCGAGTTAAATTCGGTTATATTTAATATTTCGTATTGTATTTGCTGAATTAGTTCCAATAAAATTAAATTTTTTATTGAACTCGGAATTAAAAAACAAAATTGGCGCAGTCGGTAGGATTCGGGAGTGAAAAAGCAGCATTTGTGTGCGAGATTCCACTTTGGTCTCAACCATTTACCCAGAATTCAAAGAATCTACGTGAAGAAAAAGAAGACTTCAAAGAAAAATCGATTCCGAAGTGAAAAAGCGGCATTTGTGTGCAAGATTCCACTTTGGTATCAACTACTGTCTACTTGAAGACCACAAGAAAAATTGTGAGTATTGAGCATCCTTCAATTTCCCTTTCTATTCCAATAACTAATCAAATAATTTTTGTAATACAATTATAATTTATAACCATGGTTAGTATTCAAGCTGCGAAAGAAATTGCTCACACTCTAAAAGAATTCACTGGACGCAGTGAACATTTGGAATTTTTTGTTAATTCAATTGATAAATTCTACGAGAGATATGGAAGAACTACAGATAATAGTCTAAATGAATTTGTTTTTTCTGTTATTTGCTCGAAAATTGTTGGCGAAGCTGGTGATTTTTTACTATGCCGACCAGATTTGAATACATGGCCAGAAGTAAAACAATCCCTTCGAAACAAATTTGGAGATAAAGTAGACAGACATGTTCTTTAACAACAATTCATATTCATGAACCGTAATAAAAATGAAAATAAAATTGATTTCTTAGAAAGATTAAAACTAGCTAAAATGCGTTTGAATTTGAAGATAAATAGCGATCTCCATATTAATGCGAACACAGAAATAACTGATTGATCAAAATGAAATCACAGCAGTAACTATTCTCATGGCATACGCAAATCATGAACTTAAAACATTACTCATGTTAAGGAGACCACAAAATATTGACGACGCTACTGAGCTGGTCATAAATCATTCACTGTTAGAACAACAAATCAATTTAAGACAAAACCATCCATCTCATCAAACAGTCACACCATAAAAATTACTACAAAAATCATCATCAAAATTATTCAAATTCTAATACAAGAGAACCTAATAGTAGGGGAACCCAAGCGGGGATTTTTGAAGTTACTCGAGCGTGTCAGAAAATTATGTAGGGAGAATCCTTGCACCATGTAATGTACCTTTACCACATATGAACCCTCAATATGATGGGGTACGTTGAGGGGAACCCGTCAGATTAGTAAAAAAAAAATCTATCCTTAGAAAAACACGAGCGCGTCTGATTAAGAGAACGTAAGTTAATTACATTGAGAAAAGTGTATGTTTCAATAATCTGACGATTTGGATGTGACATTGAGAAATAAACGAGTCACAAAGTTGAAAAAAAAACGATGCCTCGAAATACTCGAGCGTGATTAATTTTTTTTTTTTTTTGAAGATAATACTGTCAGGATTGTAAAAAACTAATAATCTGACAGTTTAAATGGGGTAACAATAAGTAATTTGTAGAAAAAAGGTGAAGCGTACAGCGGCAGAGAGCGGTGTTTTTCCCACTCTGCGCCTAACTTTCGTTCTCACTCATTCCTTATCTCTCACTCTCTCGCACCGTCACAACTATAGGTGTGCTGTAACAGGTAAATTTTAATACCTGTTCCAGTCATTCCTGTATTAATAAAATAACAGTACCAAATATCTGTTTCAAAGTAACAACTGTTATTTTTGTTCTTGTTAATGTTATATTACATGTATGTAGTGTAGGTACAGAACTACCCTACCCTTGTTCTATAGAGGGAAAGTTGAAGAAAGCACGGCTAGTTTATAAAAAATAAGATTTGAAGTTATTAGAAATTTGAATTGAAATTAATAAATAATATCCCTTAGAACAAAAATGATAAAAACATCAGGCTGCAAGGAAACTCTACTTTCCTTACATGTGAAAAAAAACAAGTCAGACTTGACAGTCGTTCCAAAAATACAACTGCCGTGTCTGTCCAACAGGTTTCACTTCCATAAGAGAGAAGATATAGTCTATATCTTCTATATTCTCTCTTATCTTTTTTGGAAACACTAATTTCACGATTGAAGATTCTGTAATCGAATATCTCACTGCCTTCTCGCAACTTCAAGATAACTCGCCTCAAGTACATCATCCGGAGACACTACATCTACTTCAATTATATGATCAGTATACAGCAGAAACTCTGCGAGGCAAGCACGGTCAAACGGCACAATTTTATGCTATGTACATTGATTTCATAAATCTTTACCATCTATTTATTCGAAGTATAAGAGTTGGAGATTTAGATGTATACATTTATGTTCTTGGAAAAATTGTGAGTCTGTTTTTCTACTTTAATCAACAAAATTACAGTCGGTGGCTAGTATTTTATTTAAATCAACTGCAACACATTAACGACATACATCCAGGCCTTCGAGAGGAACTTGCTAAAGGTTCGTTTGGTATTAGGAGAACACAAAAACCTTTCTCGCGGATCCCAGTCGATTTAACGTTGGAGCAAACCATTAATGGTGAGGCAGCACGTCGACTCACGGGAATTGTGTACCTGACGAGTTCTATTCCTGCCAGGCAACGTTGGGCAAGAAATCATGGAGCTCGAACTCGAATTATTTCCCATGTTCTAAATCGTGCAGGGATGAGCAATAATAGTGAAGATGTCGCCGCAGATAAACTGAAAGAACATCAAAAGCAAATGGAAGCTTTCATGCTTAGCATCGAGCGGACCACGTATCCATTCTCTTCCTCCATAGACAAAGATCAACTATATAATATTTCTACTGGTCAGGCTGTTACCCCACAAGTTGCTGATTGCTTGCTTAAAACAGTTTCATCTGGGATGTTCCTTTGCGATCAGTTTTTAACGGAATGTAATGCGAATCCCGAGAGATTTCACAAATCTCTGAAGAAAATGCAATATTCACTTTTGCAAGTTTGAAGAAGAAAAGATTATGAAAATTGGCCAAAAAGTTCATGAGGTCAAACTGCAGCAAGATTTATTCGATAGATTATTAGCTCTATCTCTGGTTGTAAACGTGGATCTGGAAGAAGCACTGTGTTTTCCAATAACACCAGTCCCTCTATCACTTTGTCATATAGATGGTTCTCTTAATAAGACTGCAAAATCAATACTGGTTCAAGAACTAGAAAAAAAAAGCAAGAAATGGATCAACCGCCTCTTCAGATAGACTATGCAATTGTAGATGGCTTTTTCTTTTGAATACTTTTAAACAAATGCCGCTCAATTATGGTGATCTATCGAAAAAAATTTTGCAAATTCTTGTAAGAACTCCAACAAACAATATAACCATTATATTTGATCGTTACTTCACACCTTCAATCAAAGATTGTGAACATGCTCTTCGACGAAATATTGATGATAACGATTTTTATATTGCTGGACCTCAACAAAGTAGAACCTCTGATTTCTCCAAAGATTTGAGAAACATTAAATTTAAAGAAGCATTGCAAAAGTTTCTTATCGAGCATTGGGCTGAACAAGAAATGGAGTCAATAATTGGCAACAAAAAAATATATTTAATACATGACTTGTGTTACGTTGTGTCGTCGATAATGAAGTGTTGCGAATGATTGATCATGAGCTGTCATGTCCCGATCATGAAGAAGCTGACACGAAAGCTGTATTTTTTGCTACTCAAATGGAAGAATACTCAACGATTACCATCAGAACTTCTGATACAGACATTTTGATCATTATGTTAGCCAACATGGAACATATAGAACCGTCTGTAAAAGTATGGATTGATCTCGGAGTAAGGAATGCACGCCGATATATCGACATTTGCGCTCTTTTTGCGAAATTGGGTCCACTGATATCACAAGCACTACCAGCTCTACATGCGCTGACGGGATGCGATTATAACCCAGCTTTATAC
>JAIFOV010000286.1:0-24001 GCA_020654155.1 Novius pumilus
TCCGCGATAATGAACCTCCATGTGAAGTTCCTACGCAGACCGAAATTGAGCAATTGCTCTGTCGTCCCGTACGTGGATTACAGAGCCGTTCGCCGCCGATAGTTCATACGGAGTTCTTTTCACAGATTTTGACACGAGGGCGCGAGGAAAAACGGAGACGTCGGCACCGGTGTCTATCAGAAAGTTACGCTTGCTCCGTTTGTCGCGTAGGAAAAGGCGGCGAGTCGCTCCGGCCGAGGCGTGAGCCGCGTCTAGTTCTCGGCCGTGGCGTTTCCCGCGAACTTGCACTCACTCGCGCACTTCCTCGCGAACTTCCCGAAGGTCCGGTGGTACCAACAAACGCCGTCTACCACGGTTGGCGTTCTTGAACGCGATCGCCTCCTGGATGCCGATTGGTGGTACGAATTCCCGCGGTCCGGCGATCGGCCGCGTCTCGTCCCCTGTAATTCCAGAGCCGCGATGCGGTCATGCAACTTCTCCACTAGGCTGCATACCCGCGTCTCCAATGAGGAGATGGCGGATATTTCTTCCCGCTAGTTTGTGCGCCTAGGGCTTCCTGCACCTTGTCCGCTACCCGATAACTCCTCCAGGGTTGCGGTCCCCGCTTGGGCGGCCACGCCAGCATGGACGATTGGATTGAGTTTGTCCGTCCATAATGTGCGGACAATGTCCTCCGAGGCATTGTTGCCCGCGAGGGTCCGTAGATGGCGGAGAAATTGTGACGGGGTTCGGTCGCCGACGTCTTCGTTCTCGAGCAGTTGGCGGATTTTCTGCGCATTCGATTTCCCAAGTCTCTCTTTTAGCGCTACCTTTATTCTCTGAAACGGGTCCTGGTCTTCCGGTGGTGGGTTTATGAGAAGGTCCTGCACTTCCCGGGCGTACTGCATGGCAAGAGGCGCCCACGCAGCGAAATTTTGCGGTACTTGTTGTTAACCCGGCGTCGCTCATCAGCCACTCGACCTGTACGAACCACAGGTCCATGTCGTCCGGGGAAAATTCCGGTAATCGAACTCGAGTAAATTGAGCATCGCTATTGTTGGCCATTTCTAACGCGTAACACGAATACGTCCGAAAGAACACCGAAACGAGACGATGAAGAAAATGAAAAACTAGATTTAAACGCGCGCACTACTCGGTTATCACGTCGGGGTCACCACTTTAGCGTATCTCTACTTCGGGCGCACTATATGGAAAGAATCGGTGTTGGATTATAACTTTTATTGCACAAATGCGTCGACCTCTCCGTTTCGCATTACCAGACCGAATGACTCCTTGAATTTGTCCGCTTCACCTCGCTTTCTCTTCCCGAAATTTGCTTCAATGTTCTCGAGAAAGCGGCCGTTTTATGGCAGGGTCTTCGGTCAGGCGGGTACCTGCTCGGACCCCGCTACAGAGCAATAAATCTCCGTAGAACAGCTAAAAATGCATCGGTCGACAAATCCGTCGCAATTTCGATATGAATTGCCTTTGTCGACATGCAGACGAATATGCAGCCGTAAACCTTGAGACGGTTTCGGTTGCGATATTTCTTTTCCTTTATCAGCACGGGGCCGAAGTAATCAATACCGGTATGAAAAAATGCAAATGTATTATATAACCTTGACTTGGGTAAATTAGCCATTTTGTAATTAAAAGCTTCTGGTCGAAATCGAGCACAAGTGATACAAAGACGCACGATTTTCCGCACTTGATTTCTACCATCGATAATCCAGAATCTTTGGCGAATGTTATACAACGTTGACTGGATACCTGTGTGGTAGAATTTATGATGAAAATATTTAATGATCAGGTCGGTGACGTGATTGCGCGATGGTAATAACATGGGATGTTTTTGGTCGGGGGACACGTTAGCGTGGCCGATTCGACCTCCCACGCGAAGTAACCCGTCTTCGGTGATTACGGGACACAAAGAGCCTAACTTAGGGCTTTTAACCACTGCGTTTTTTTCAGATGTTCGATTTCGAATCGGAAATTTTTTTCTTGAAGTAATTTTACAATTCGTTTTTCAGCTTGACCGATTTCCCTCGCTGAAATATCCCCCTTTCTTCTGTTTTGCGGTAACCATCTTAGGCAATAGACTACTACGCGGATGAATCTGAGATATGAAGAAAAACGTTCAAATATTTCCTCAGATTTTATGTCCGAAATTAGGCAGAGGGCTTTCTTCATGCCAGGTAGGTTATCAAGAGGAGTGACCGTTGATGGAGGCCATTCTTCTTCCGGTTGACATAGCCAGGATGGCCCATGGAACCACATGGTGTTCTTCCGAAATTCATGTGGAATTGTCCTCTCGATAACGCATCGGAAGGATTGTTTTGCGTTCGCACATGCCGCCACTCGATATTTTTACAACTCTCCTGAATTTCCTTTACACGATTTGCTTCAAATGTTTTCAGTACATCTGGCGGCTTCTTTAACCATTGTAATACGATTGATGAATCGGTCCAAAAAATAATCCGTTTCGATTTGATAGTCAAGGTATTTATGACATCCCGATATAATCGAGCGAGTGTCAGAGCACCGCAGAGTTCTAACCTTGGGATAGTTTGTGTAACTAAAGGAGCGACTCGACTTTTTGAACAAAAGAGTTGTACTTGGACTTTCCCTATGTTATTGCTCGATCGCACGTATAAAGAAGCTCCATAGCCGGTTTTACTTGCGTCACAGAACCTGTGAATTTCTATTTCTGCGACATTGTCTAGAAAAAGGTATCGTTTAATTTCCAAATTGTTCATAGATTCTAGCTGTTCGGCAAAAGTCTGCCACGCCGTTTGTAAAGCTGTGGGTACCGATTCGTCCCAGGTGGTCTTCGCCTTCCAGCATTTTTGCATAAACAGTTTAGATACGAGCGTAATGGTGCGTTTAAACGGCGCGGGATATGACGAGCCGGACGACAAATATTCGATTAATTGCCGGATCACGCGACGTCTAAACAGCTACGCTCGGTCCGGCTCGGCTCGGATCGAGCGAAATTTGGCGATCCATCGAAAGTCGGTTTCTGCAACGCAATCCAAAGGAGTCTTATCTCAACACATGTCGCCTATACAGACATCGGTGCAACTCGAAGCGAAAGGGGGAAAATTGGTCTAATCCCGCGCCGTGTAAACGGGAAGACTCGTGTCTGTGTTTTTTCGGACAGATCCTTCACGGACTGCTCGGCTCGCCATATCCCGCGCCGTTTAAACGCACCTTAACGGGACCGATCATTCCTAACGGGTCAAATATCTTCGCGATTTCGGATAATAATTGCCGCTTTGTTACTCTAGATACATGTTGAATCGGCCTGATTGTATACAGTAACTTATCTGTTTCGGCGTTCCATGAAATGCCTAACGTCTTTCGTATCACTTTCTCAACCGTGAGAAACTCGACGTCAGTAGTTCTTTTAGGCCTAGCGCCGACATGCGATTTTCAGTCTTTCAACTGATTTGTGTCCTATGCGTTTATACGAGAGCGCGCCGACATACGATTCGAGCGGTTTAGCGATTATAAAGTTTGTGACCTGACACAAATTTTAAATCCTTCAATCGGTTTGTGTCACACGTAATCAGATGTATCCGCGCCGACATGGGCTTGAAACTTTTTAGTTTATTTCCCTTCGCTAATAAATAACTCATTTATAATGAAATGAAATAATTTTTATTCGAAAATTCTTTTATTCAAATTTGATATTGGAATCCTTGTCCTGAAAGTAATAGTTTTCTAATTCCTCAAATTCAAAAATTGACAATATATGAGCCAATAATTCCTCTCATTTATTCTTATATGGATGTCAAAACGGTTTTACGATCAAACAATAAATTGATCTAACTTAAAAGGGACCTTTCATGAAGAATGAAACTCATCGTATAACTCGGATTCGATTGAAAATGCTGCGGCGATTCTTTTTCAAGATTGAATTGACGAAATATTACGAATGAACGTGCTTATATTTCTACGTTCCAAAGACACAATGAACAATTTCTTCCGCGGTCATAGGAATTGAATATGTATCGATGGCGATCGAAGTCGAAGAGACAATTTATTATTCCTTGTTTAGAGTTCGTAAAAAGGCAGACGTGTGAAATAATTTGTTTTCACAAAAGGGAAATGATACAATAGAATCACGTCTCAATATATTCTACGTATTCATAAATAGCCAAAACTTGCAACATTCATCCGATAATAAATAAAAAGCTTTTCTGGATAATTTGTCCTTTGAATTTACGTTGGGGAGTGATGGAATGCATCTAAAGTTTTTTCTAATTCTTATTCGTCTCCGAATTACTACGTTCTATTGGTTCGAGAACGAAAACAGAACTAAGAATGTGGGTCTTTTGTAGTGTTCGCATTAAAAAATTGGCGGTACTCTTTATCGCGAAAACAAATAACAAATTGAAAGTTCCTAGTCGGCGCGCCCGTCGATGCAAAACGATTTGGTTTCTCATGTCGGCGCGCTTTCGCGAAGAAAAACCAAACTATCGCCAAATCAAAAAGTTCCATGTCGGCGCTAAGCCTTATTCAAACCTTTTAAAGCTCGCGTATCGTTCGAAGCCCATTGTCGAATTTCAAAGCCGCCGCGTTTCAACAGCTCGATTATTTCATCGCGTAATCGGATGATATTTTTGATAGATTCTGCGCCAGACAGTAAATCATCGACGTAAAAATCGCGGACAAGCGCTCCTGCCCCGATTGGAAAATTTTCACCTTCGTCTTTTGCTAATTGATGCAGAGTTCGAATCGCTAAAAATGGGGCCGATGACACGCCAAAAGTTACGGTATTGAGTCGAAAAGTTCGAATTTGGTCGTTATGAAGCCAAAAAATTTTCTGATAATCCCGGTCATCAGGATGAATCCAAATTTGACAGTACATCCTGGCAATGTCAGCTGTAATGACGTACTTGAAGGTGCGAAAACGTATGAGATGTTCAAAAAGTTTCATCTGAATCGTTGGCCCGATCATTAAAGTATCGTTTAAAGAAAGTCCGCATGTAGATTTTGCCGACGCGTCGAAAACAACTCTCGTTTTTGTTGTTGCACTGGATGCTTTCCTGACCGCATGATGGGGCAGATGAAATCCGTTAGGCGACTCATCGTTCATTAACGTCATATGGCCCAATTCGATGTACTCTTCCATTACCAACCGATAATCCCTATTAAGATCGGGATCCGAATCCAATTTTTTCCGTAACGCCAAGAACCGCTTTAACGCAACAGAACGCGAATCCCCTAATTGTGGATGAGATGCGCGGAATGGAAGTCGTACCGTGTATCGTCCTGTTATTTCCCGAGAGACGTTTTTTTGAAAATGTACTTCGCATTCGGAATTTTCGGTGTTTTCGTTTCGATTAGCGTTAGGGTCTTCTAATAACCAGAATTTCGCGATCTGCTCCTTTAATTCCGTTAAATTGCAATACGGTTGATTGCTTCGACTGACTTCTGTAGTCCCTCCGGCGACGGACCAACCTAGTCGTGTTTTTTGAATGTAAAGGTCGCAATAATCGTTCGATAGATCAATTTGTCCAATTGAAAATAACCCTAATGTCGTTCCTGCGCTGATAAGAACGTCAACCTTTTGAGGACGATGGAAAAACGGATCAGCCAATTTGATATTCTTCGGAATTTCTATAGCGTCGCGAGGAAACTCTTGGCTCGGTACTTCATCCGCGATTTTTGGAATTACTAAAAAGGTCATGGATTTTTTGAAATTACCATGAATGGAATTAAGCGGACATTCTACTATTCCTTTTGTATACGTTGTCAAACTGTCGATAGCCCCGACGGGTAATGAACACGGTTTTATTATCAGCTGTAGTCTTTTTGCCAAAATTTCCGTCATAAAGTTTGCTGTTGCGCACGTATCTAATAAAGCGCGACATTGGACAGATGTCCCATTCATACCTTCGATTCGTACTTGTGCGCTGAGCATTAAATTAGATTTTTGAATTCGCGATGTTAGAGTGCAGACATTACCGTCTAGTCATGCTGATTCCTTTTGATCGGTGGAATCGTTTTCACTGGTGATTTTACCTTGGGTTTCTGTGATTTTCAGGATTTCTTTGTGTAGCATGGTGTTATGAAATTGTTCACACTTCCGACAGTGAGACGCCTTGCATAAACCTTTATGCGATTGCAAGCAATTTTTACATATCCCCGATTTTTTTACAAAATTCCAACGTTGGTTAACGGACATTTTCTGAAATTCGGGACAGCGGTAAAGATAATGATGATCCCCTTGACAAGCCCCGCAAATCGATATTGTTTGGCTAACAAACGAACGCGAACTAAGATTTTCTCGTTTTGTCTGCGATTGTCCTAAGAACGGACGTTTACTGAATGTTGGCTTAATTTTATTTTGTTCGAGTGCTTGAATGCGAAACGCTGCCTCAGATACGAATTTGTACAATTGTTCTAGAGTCGGAGTTTCCTCAAGATCGAGACTTTCTTCCCACTTGGAGCGAATTTCCTGGGGTAACGCGCGTTCTAATATTCGTACTACTAGATACCCATTGGGAATTATGTCCAAATTCTCGAGCATATTAACATGTTGACGCATATCGTCTATTAATCGCGTTAATCCCTTATGGGTGGCTGTCGATTGTATAGGCAAATCTAAAATCGCATCGAGATGATTGACGATTAAAATACGTTTTTTATCGTAAGAGTCTACCAATAACTTCCACGCGGATTTGTAATTCTGTTCGCTGACGTTGAATATTGTTATTTTATTTAACGCTTCACCCCGCAAGCAATTTTTTAAATACATTAATTTTTGTAGATCTGGAATGACGTCGCATGAATCTACCATTGTGATGAATGTATTTTTGAATGATAACCAATCCTTGAGGTTTCCGTCGAATTTAGGAAGCTCCATCACTGGCAACTTTAAGTTATGCGATGTATGATTTACCGATTCTGAAGAATTTGTGGCATTAGAACTCGGACTCCCCCCGTTGGAGTCGTTTGAAGAAAAACGCCTTTCAAATTTCGCTATGATTTCATAATAAGAAGTTTCGATAGTCGGGAATTCGGCTATTCCCTCGTTTTCCTCATCCTCCTCTAAAAGTGCGAGTTCCTCGTGCAAGTCCTCGTATGCCGCAAACTGACTTTTTAAACGATTGAAACGCGCCTTTACGATGAGCGGATCAGCTTGATCGTTATCAAGTAATGTAATTAAAGTCTGAAGATGATTCTTCAGCGTGATGCGTTTCTGATTGATGACTTTCACGCGGTTCACCATTTTTTCGTTTTTTTTTTTTTAAACGTACGAAATCGAAACGAAAATAAAAAACAAAGAAAGGTAAATTAAAAGGGTACTTAAATTGTTCGATGATCCTGGTCACGGCAGGTAGCAGGTGACGTCCTTGATCAATTTTGTGATGAGCGACGACCGATGTCCAGCGTCCGTTGACTTGCTGTTTCGATGACTTTGTATCGACGATTCGATGACACGAAATTTATGTAGTGATGACCGATGTCCAGCGTCCGTTGACTTGCTGTTTCGATGACTTTGTGATGGTTCATTATGATCGCACTTCTGACACCAAAAATGTTGCGTATAAAAGTTCGAAATTGCTTTCGTTGGAAAGGGATTCCGATAGTTTCGTCTGATTTTTGATAAAATCCACTGGGTTTAAAACTCTGTGATTTATTCGTTGTAACAATATATGAAAATGTTGCTTTATAAAATGTGATTAAACGATTTTGTGTTTCGGAACCGCGGGACTGGTGTTTTGTCGCTGATTTCGAATCGATGTCTTGAATGTGTCTGATGATCTGATGTGATATACTCAGCGCGACCCCCCAAAGACGTCCCTGAGTCGCGTCGACGCAGTCGACCGCGGTTCTTTCGCACGCACAGGCTACAAAACAGAAAAAGAGAAAGAAAAAAAACATTTTACAACAAAGTCGACGATACAAATTATAAGGTCATTTGCCTCTATACCTAGGTAGTCAGGTGCATAGCGCGAGTCAGAATGAAAAGGGAACTCCCTTTCAATATTTCCATAGATTGAACCTTTCTGAAGCGAACAACGTAGAAGTGTCAAAAATCGAACATCTGGTGGCAGAGAACTTACGAGATCGACTATTTTTTCGACGAAGGTCGTTTGTAACCATAAAATTGATTATTTGTTGACAGAGAAGGGCGAGGTCGATCGGGATCGTCCATGAATTCCTACTATACTATACTATATTTGAATGAATATGTTATCGAGTTGCAGCGTTTCTTGTTTTATTGGGTTTCGAAAACCCGTGTTGCGGTTAGCCATTAAAACTGCAGGCCTAGCCAAGTGACCGTTCTACAGTCGTTGACGCTTGTAGAAAGGTCGTTTTATGAATGAAATAAACGGTCCCGAACGATAAGTCACGTGATTGTAGAAAGATCGGCAGCCAAGTGACGCGTCTAGCGGTTCGTCCGCTCCGATGGAATAGAACGGCAGACATTTCTATCGTGTAAAACGCTACCTCGCTTTAAAACCGAAGCCAAAGAATATATACATACTGAACAAGAAGCGTCACTCTCGGTAATTTAGGAACAAAATCGTACTAACAGATTTTTGTGACCTTGAGCGAGTTTGGTGAGCCTGCGCACTAACAAAACGCTAGACACAGGAACTCAGGAATTTATTCGAATTGATTATCGTTAAGTCAAATGGGATGGAAACAAATCAGACATGAAGTTTTGATTTTTGATTAACACAATAAGTTTTGAACGAAGAAAAACCATTTATCTCACGTAACTTTGGAACATATTTCCGTCGTCCCCTTAAATCCGGTCCTGGCAAGTTTTAAAGGTGTTTTAGCGCCAAAGTGAAATCTTATTTCTTATTGGTGCGAAATCAGCTGTTTATGTCAATCCGTTTCATTTGGTGAACGTGCGCACTAAAAATCCTATACGAATTTTGCGTGGGAGTGACGCTTCTTGTTCAGTATGTATATATTCTTTGCCGAAGCCAAGTGCCACTTTCTGCGGTGGGAGTAGAACGGCTTTCTCTTGCGCCGAACGCTATTCCGACGATCGGCGAATCGCTGCAGAAAGACGAGCGATCCAATATGTCCGCCACCTAACAATCAGCTGATCGCAGTTTTGTGTTTGGTTCTTGCTTCTTTTTAATGGTTATGTATAAGTAAAATTTTCGCTGCTCAAAATGAAGGGAGTGAAAAAATGTTCCGTAGACGGCGTTTTAACCATAACTTCGGAATAATAAACAAAATTTCGCAATTCATTAAAGGTTTTCGATTGAAGCAAGGTACTTTGAGCGTTGTGAATTAAAATAAGGAAATAAAAGTAAGTGATTACAAATATTGTTTCATATGAATCTTCATATTGCGTGACATGTGCATTCATACAGGCAAACATTTAATTTTTACAGGTGTTGTGTGCTTTCTTTCCTTGACACATGGTCTTGCCTAAACCGAATTTAACCATTGTGGATAATTTACACAAAGGGCACCTAGCAAATGCGTTGAATAATAAGATATGGGTGCATTTTAGGGTAATGATGTGATGACAAGCAGGGTTCAATTTCCAAAACTTCTGAAGGAAAACTTATTGAGCACAAGTGAGTAGAACGATGGCTTTCAAAAATACAATGTAATGTCGACAATTCTTTCAGGTTCTTGAGCACCTTTAGGCGTAAACTATGTGGAGGGGAAACCTAGTCAAGAGGAATTCTACTTGTTCTTATTTGCCCATTTTCCATACTCTATTCTATCAATACATGACTATGATATCATTTCACGAACTCATATGTATTCACTTTTTCATATATGCATTAATGATATTTATATGCTTACATTAAAGATGTTAAATATGTTTGTATGATATTTTTAGATACCTTAGATTGAAATTGTTCTTCAATGATGATGTGATATAAATATGTTGGTATTATGTATTTCTATTAATTGTTTCTATTTTTCTATGTATACGTACAGGATCAAATAAAATATCTATCTATCCATCTATTGAAGTAAATTCCGACTACAAAGTGAGAAATGATTGATGAGTGAACGATAGGTCTTTTTTGTGCATAGGTATCATTTGGTAAATAAATGAACATGAAATATTTCTTTCTCATCATACTTTTAACCTCTCTAAGTGCGAGAAGTTTTTCTATAATTTAGGTATTAATCACATTTTTTCACCTTGACTAACAAAGGGCATTTTTTTGTATAATAAAATATGTAGTTGTGATTCTTACCCATTCATACTTCCTCATGTGCTTTTTCAGATCGTTGCTAGATTACAGAACGTTATTTTTTACTGGGATTTGATCTGGACATATATTGTTAGATTTGATAATTCGCACATTTATTGCCATTTCTGAAAGTTAAAATTCACTACAATTATTAGTATGATTCTCACAAAAGCAAAGTTTATGTTGAATAAATATGGTTTGTCTTCATTTTTATTCATAGGTAATAGAAAAAGCCCAAAACAAGCTTAAAAAGAAAAAACGGATTTCTTTTATAGACTTATGCTATTAACAGTGATTTACCAACGCTCTTAACATTCAAACACTAATTCCCGCGTAAAAGGTTACGCCCCTTTCGAAAGGCACAGAGTCCTATTTTGACAGTTTCTTTCGACTAACATAGAATAACACGGCCGACTTTTCCATCACCGCGATAGAACGAGTCCTACCGGTTTTCGAAAAAGTACCTGAATGGATTTTTCGTTTTGTTGGTATCAATGCAAACAAAATTTTATTATTTTATTGGGTTATGGTCCAATCTTTAAATCCTCCTACATTTTATGATGATTGTTGTTCACGACCAGTTATTTCGTCTCGAAAGGATACCGCTTTCAAGAGTACGAATTCATTCAGTGGTCAGCTCTTGTTGCTAAAATATCGGTTTTAGTGTGTATACGTTTGCATTATCGTGAAAAATGGACTTGGAAACACTTGCGTACACAGCTTTGGTGGGTTGGCAAAATTTGAACAATTTGCGTACCTTAATTGAGAAAAATAAAGAACAAAAAAGAAAGCGTTGGTGGTTGACGACAATACATAGCAACAGGACACTGTAAGTATATAAATGTAATATTTGAATATTCCTTGCATGTGGTATGATGTAGATTCATATTTTTTTATTCCCATCTGTATGTTGCATAATTTTTTTTTATAGAGAATTTATGGACATGATGATTTCGGAACTACTAGCTGAAGCATCGGAGGAATTCGAAAATTTCACAAGGATGTCTTTCCGCGATTTCGAATATCTACTGGAAAAAATTGCCCCCTTGATCAGCAAAAATGACACAGAAATGCGGCACGCTGTTCCCACTAAAATACGACTGGCGATAACGTTGAGGTTTTTGGCTACTGGTGATTCCTACAAAAGTTTGCACTTTTGTTTAAAGTCTCACCGCAACTTATTTCTCTAATAATACCTCAAATGTGTACAGCGATAAACAATGTTTTATAAGAAAAAGTGAAGGTACGTTATCATTTTCGTCCCACTCAATTGCTGTTATTTTACTTTTCATCCGACTATTAACTGATTTAATTTTTTGTCTCGGAACTTGTTGAAACACCTTTTTCTTTTAGATTCCAACTAACGCGGACGAATGGTTGGGAATAGCAAAAGGTTTCCAAAATAAATTTCCCCATTGCATCGGAGCAATTGACGGCAAGCATATTATTCTGCAATCGCCTATAGAATCAGGAACTATAACTATAAGCGTTCCTTCAGTATAGTTTTATTGGCCTTAGTTGATTGCGATTGTAATTTTATATACGCGGACATTGGTTCGCAAGATCGAATCAGTGATGGTGGAATATATCAAAACTCGTTCTTGTGGCAAAAGATTTCGTCAAATTCTTTGAATTTGCCAACACCATCCCCTTTACCAGGTTCGCAAACTGATGTACCCTACGTATTTCTGGCAGATGGGGCATTTGCGCTTGGAAAAAATATAATGAAACCATATCCAGGAACTCACATAAGTGGTTCTCAGAAGCGGATATTCAATGAACGTTTATCAAGTTCACGTGTGGTGGTAGAAAACGTCTTCGGAATATTGTGTTCAAGATTTAGAATATTCCGAAAAGCTCTCTTGCTGAACCCTGAAAAAGTATCGATTGTTACTATGTCGTCTGTGTTCCTTCATAACTTTCTCAGGAAAAGTGAAATATCTGCCTGAATTTATAGTGCGTCCAGCGATATCGACAGCTTCGATAATAATCCGGGGAACCTTATGCACACAGGTGTTTCCAGAACAAAATACAGGCGCTATCCAATCAATGATCCAACCGCCACGCAGACCAATATTTCTTGCGACCGAAATTAGGGATGACTTTGCGGCGTACTTTTCAAGGAATTTGTCTTGAATTATTGTGTTTATATATTCTTTAAAATAAATAACTATTCTTGACATTTTTTATTCATCATTACCCTCGCGCATATCAAGGTTCACGAGATATTGCACTTAGGCCTAGCGCCGACATGCGATTTTCAGTCTTTCAACTGATTTGTGTCCTATGCGTTTATACGAGAGCGCGCCGACATACGATTCGAGCGGTTTGGCGGTTATAAAGTTTGTGACCTGACACAAATTTTAAATCCTTCAATCGGTTTGTGTCACACGTAATCAGATGTATCCGCGCCTACATGGGCTTGAAACTTTTTAGTTTGTTTCCCTTCGCTAATAAATAACTCACTTAAAATGAAATGAAATAATTTTTATTCGAAAATTCTTTCATTCAAATTTGATATTGAGAGTGTATCTCACCTTGTTCTGAACGTAATACTTTTCTAATTCCAGAAATTCGAAAATTGACAATATATGAGCCAATAATTCCGCTCATTATTTCTTATATGGATGTCAAAACGGTTTTACGATCAAACAATAAATTGATCTAACTTAAAAGGGAGTAACTGCACCTTTCATCAAGAATGAAACTTATCGTATAACTCGTAATCGATTAAAAATGCTGCGGCGGTTCTTTTTCAAGATTGAATTCACGAAATAGTACGAATGAACGTACCCATGTAGAAAGTCCGACCGTTTGCCGATGTTGACCGCCGGTGTACCACCGGCCCAAGTCCGGGCCAACCTTGGCACCCGATTGTCGTCTACCAGTACTGTGCCGGCGTTGGGCCAGTAGTTCGGACAATCTCCTACCTACTCTAGGTTGCCAGTGGTTAGACAACGTTGGGCCGGTGATGGTTGGAAAGTTCGAATATATTCGTCAACGTGTCCTTGAATCAAAACGCGAAGCGAAATTTTCTTTCGGAGGTCATCACGGCGGAAGGGCGAAAATACGATAAATGGTCGATCATGAAAATTGAAATAAAAACTGCGTCATTGTTTGAATATTGCTACTATAGTAGCAATATCTTATATTGTGTCTACCTTTGTTAAACTTTTTAATACGTTGATAAGACATTGAATGCAAAGAATGAACACGCTGTATAAAATTACTTACACCGAACAGAACGTAAGGAACAGTCCAAGGAAAGTAACAATTTCAAGTTCAATAGGTACCTCTTGTCGCAAAAGTTGTTTGGGAGAATAGTAGGAAGTTTTTTAAATCAGTAGAAAGAGTCATAAACCGATCCATTAAATTGACCGATCCAATCGGTCAAGAAAGGCATCGAAGGGAAACGCTCAAATAAAAAATACAAATTGTATTCCAAAGTTGCGTTCGTAAGTAATTCAAAATTATATGTCGGTAATACATTTATATCACTGTATTGAATAATTAATCACTTATCGTATAATATCCTCGTTGACCAAAGAGGAACAAAAGCTCCCATATGTTCAGTTCAGTGAATACGACAAACGTCCGTTCCGAGAATTGGGGACAGATTTCGAAAGCGTATCGAATGAGTAGAGTGGTCGAAAAATCTTCAGCTGAAAGAATATTCCAGATGAAACAGATGTTTTTTTCCCCTTTTTCATTCACTTGGCATCGTTTCCCTGTGGAAGACAGTCGCAAACGGTTTGGAAAAAAGAAAACGCTCACGAAGTTCTCGTCAAAAGTTCGCAAATAGAAAATATGCCTAGTGACAAAGTGATAAGAGAGTAAGTACATGGATATTTCTTTGTCGACATATATGATGTTTAACATTTGAGTTTATGATTTCTTCATTATTTACAGACTGAAAAAGACGACTGTATTCGTACTAGTTTGTTTTTTGACTACCAATACACGACTTAAAGAAGTCGAATTAGTACCGAAATCGTGGGTTGTTGAAGAAATGGATTGTTAGTATTGCTTTTGTCCGCCGAAGGTAGATTATGTTTTCATGGGGATTGGGTCAAATCCCAGAGAAAACCAAATATTGCGTGGGATGATTGGGAAGTAGACATATTATCAGAATGTGGTAAGTTGAAAGAAACATTTTGATGAATTATCTAATTTTTTTGATATCTAACAAAAACTGCTATTCTTTAGTAAACTATGACGAAGGATTACGCCGACTACAAAGAGCATTCGTGTCGGAATGTCTCATAACAATACAAATAAACAGATTACTCCTTTTACCACAGAAGATATACTATTTAATTTGCCGCCCATAAAGGTCCCCAAAAAAGTTTTTCGGAAATTAATAACTGTTTGGGAATCAAAATGCCAATCGAAAACATTGAAAATTTTTTGGCATTCGATGAAGAGATCGCGAAAAATGAATCAAAAAAATCGGATCTGGTAAATTTTAATTATAAAATTATGATTAGAAAAATTCTTATGGTTTGGGAATATTTTTTTCAGAAAATCATCCTCCACAATATTTGCGGAACAAAAGATAGTTGGCACGATGCATTAACCGAAATAATGAAGCACATTTTAAAAAAAAATGTTTAATTATTTTACAGTGGGACCGGCAAAAAACGAAGACTGCACAAAAAAGGAATTTTTCGGGGACGAACACATATTCTCTTATGGGAGGTAAAAATAATTCATTGTATTTCAAATTTTTTCATGTCGTTTTCATATTGAACGTGAAGTATATTATATTTTTTTCAGATGTTTTGAAATCGTGGTTCAATGCAGAAAAATCAGCTGTCCTAACAAAGACCAGCCGTTGGTCATCAGGAGCAGCAGATAGGGAGGGCGGAACGGCACAAAGAAAATCTTTTAGTCAATTATTATCAAATATATATTACATATGTCTTCAGGTTAATTTTAATTTTATATTTTCACTTGTATTTCTATTTTTTAATCACATTTATATAATGTCGCAAATATATTCATCTTTTTAATTTTTACAACTGATTCAATTTTTCCCATATCATGTAGATACCTTGTATTTTCTATTTCTGCGTAATTTGGAAATGATTCAATTATGGATAAAACAAAATTATTTTTCAACGTCACTTTATTATCATACATATAATTAGACCAAGTCTAATTACCTTTCAATTAATACCAATAAAATGCTGGGTTACGTTACCGATAGAGCGTCGGCTGCCAGTTCAGGCCCAACGTTGGCTGCCAGCACTGGTCCAACGTCGGCAACCAGCGTTGGGCCGACGTTGGGTACCTACGATCGGTCTCCAGTGCTGGCCCAGAGTCGACCACCGTTATCATCCCAACGCTGGCCCAACGTTGGCTGCCGATCGTGACCGTCGGCACCCTGCGTTGGCCCAACGTTGGGCCGGTGGTAAATTTCTACATGGGTACTTATATTTCTACTGTGGGGATCGTCCGGGATAAGAACAAAATGTGATTTGCTAACTTAACTTTACTTCAAAAAAACGATTTTACACAAAGCGTGGCGCGTTTGCTTAGTATAGTCGCCTTCAAGATCTAAGTAACTGACTTATGCAAAGCCCGTCAATAAAAATCGGGGATTAACAACCCTCTGCGGTTTTGCCAGCCTACCTGTCGTAAATAGCCAACCAACCCGTCCTGTTTGCGATATTTGATTCAGGGGTGTACTAAATGAATTTTTCAACGCTTTAAAAGGAAAATTTATGTCGCGAAAAAGAAATTATGATGGTAAAAATATTATACCAATTATTATCAATTTATAACATGATACAATGCTGATTGTATTTGAAGTTACAATGAAACAGAGAAAAACGATTAAGTATAAAATATGAAATCACTACTAAATTAAATCATGACGGTTCGTCGCTGTCACTGCAGTCACTGTCCTCTCCATTCCATTCGATGAAAATGTTTGGTACTTGATTGATTCGATAACTATTTTCGATATCTATCACGTGTTTAACGGAATTCTTCCATGCTTCCGCAGAAATTGCGTTCGTCTCCTTTTTGATGTTGTCGATCAGCTGATGGAGGCATTTTCCGTTCGGATTTGTTGTTTTAACTGCCCCCATATCATTTCTATTGGATTAAATATACAATGGTATGGAGGCAATCGTAATATTTTGTGGCCTAGAGCTGACGCCATTTCATCTATTTTGTATTTTTTTTATATGTTTTTGTTTTTAAAACTTCCAGTAGTTGTTTTTTGGTATAAGACTTCTCAAAATACAGATCTTGTTTTATGAGAAAATCCATTATGTCAGCCTTTTTAGTGCTACTGTTCGGAATTTTTTCTCTTTGCTCTGAATGGTAGCTTGCGTTATCCATAACAATTATTGCATTTGGGGGTATGTCTTCAAACCATTGTTGGAAAACTTGTGCGGTCATGTCGCTATGATAATCGGCACTGGCTTTTTTAAAATTTTTGCAGCCTAAATATAGAGCGCCTTCAATAAATCCATCCTCGCTTCCGGCGTGCAGGACAGAAATTCTATGGCCTTTTGACGGAGGCATGTTCAGTTGACACCTTTTTGAGTCGTCAACCCATCCTTTCTTAATGGTGTCATGCGAATCAAACCAGGTTTCATCTAAAAAAAAATCTTCCTGTCTTCTTCCCGATACTGCGCTTTCGATGTTAGATAATCGTACCTCCATTTACGAATGGTTTCACTCTCCATCAAGACGTTTTTGTTTTCTATTTTTTTGAAGGAGAAACCTATATTTTTCAAAATTCTTGTCAATGTGCTTTCGCTGCAATTAATTATATTTTTCTGAATTAATACGTTGCGTAATGATGCAACTGTCGGAACAATATTATTCTTATAGTGGTTGTTCCGAAATCTAGAATAAGATTCGAGAGCAGGTTCCGGTGTCGGACCCTAGCTCATTCAACTCCTAGGTAGATTCCCCGAAAGCGACAATACCCAACATCTGGGTAAAAACCCCAATGACTCATCGCCTCCCTTGCACGCCTTCTCACACCATCGTTTCTTTGTAAAATTAGTTTAGGATAGATTTCATTTTTTTTTTGTAAACCAGTTTAGCACAGTAAACCGTACAGACAGCACCGTTCACTTTCCTCTGTTATTACATACAAGAAACCGCTAAAGAATACACGGCTTGTTAAGTCAATCCGTGTGGAATTGTGACCCGATCAAACTCAACAAAATTCACAGTTCCGTATTTTCTACATGGTCCTTCGGGCCGGATTAATCAGTGCCAAAATTGTGGGTGTTCTTACAAAACACCAAAAGTGCAGAATATAAGAAGTCTTGAGTTTCAAGAGTGAAACTTCCAAGGCCCAATTCACCCCGACTTAGGAAAGTCAAGGCAAAATAATCCACAACACTAAGGGAATCTACAGCCACAAGCCACCCAGCGATCTGAAGTGAAGAAGTTGGAATTTATCAGCGAAGAAGAATAATCACCACAAGGATAGACCGACACTCATTCCACGCATCGCAAATACGAAACGGATACGCCGGACGTGGAGCTGCTCGTAATCTCAAATCATTCAGGGGCGGTAAGTCAAGAATTCGCTTCAAATCCATACGATACACCTGATTAGCCTCTGTTTCATTTAAACTCGCGAAATGAGTAATGCCGAAGAATTAATTACTTTAAAACGTCAACGCGGTGCTCTCAAAACTAAGCTCACGAAATTCGCAGCATTTATTGGCGACCCTAACAACACGAATAGTTTTGGCGACATAAAGCTTCGACTATCGAAATTAACGGAGGGTAAAATTTTAGAAGCGTTCGAAGAATTACAGCAAAATATAGATCCCGATGACACATCTGAATTTGACGCGTTCGAGAACGATTACTACCGAATATTAGGGAAAGCACATGATTTAATAGACCGAAAGGGCAATTCTACGAATACCGACAATCTTAATTGCATAAAATTGCCTGCTTTAGAGTTAGCGACATTTGACGGAACGTTTAACACATGGTTAGATTTTCATAGTCAGTTTAAATCCGCAGTACACGAAAACCCTAGTATATCCGGGACACAAAAATTTCAATACTTGCGTTCTTGTTTAAAAGGCGAAGCTCAAAAGATCATCAGCGCTTTATCATTCTCGGATAAAAATTACGAAATCGCGTGGAAGGCATTAATTGAAAGATACGCGAACAATCGTATCATCGTTCAAAACCACGTAAAAACCCTTATGGAATTACCAGCATTACACAAAGAATCAGCTACTGAAATGCGCAAATTAATCGACACCATCCAATCGCATTTACGTGCTCTCGAATCTTTAGGTGAACCAGTCGATAAGTGGGACACTTTACTAATTTATACAGTTACGTCAAAATTAGATCGCAACACTCATAAAGAATGGGAAAAAACAATTACGGGTCGAGATATGCCTAAATTAGAAAAGCTTTTTTCGTTTGTGGAAGATCGTTGTCAAATATTAGAAATCACAGCCATGAATATCAATAAGACTACGTCACAATTTCCGAAAACTTCCGACGGGACAATGCCCAAACGGCATGCGTTTTCAACAACCAGTTTCGAAGGAAGTTGTGTCATCTGCAAGAAATCACATCCTTTACGACAGTGCGAAAATTTCTTGAAAATGAATACAAAGGAGCGGGTAGAAGTTGTCAGAACAAACCAGTTGTGTTTCAGTTGTTTCCGGACAGGTCACCGAAACGACCAATGCAAAGGGTCGAACTGTAGAAAGTGCAATAAAAAGCACAATACGCTTTTACATTATAACGAAAAAAGGGACACCATAAAAATGAAGCACGGCAAACTACCCGATTCCGCATCTACGTCGGAAGAATTTGAGGAAAAATCGAAAGTTTTTAGTTCATTCGTAGGGTCCCAGGTTATTCTTTCAACAGCCATTGTGAATTTTAGATCCCGTGATGGTCAATTTATCCCCGCGCGCGTGTTATTAGACAACGGATCACAATCAAACTTTATGACTAAAAAGTTCGCGCAAAAATTAAAACTAAATCTACGATCGGTTAACATACCGGTTGCGAGTTTGAGCGCTTTAGAGACCAGAGTAAAGCATGCGGTTAGTACACAACTACACTCGACTAACGAAGGTTATAAATCTACGGCAGAGTTCTTAGTTATTGAACAAATTTGTGATCTTATTCCGAATGAATTTATCAATCGTACAGAACTCAGTATTCCTCCGAATTTGCAACTCGCGGATCCAGAATTTCAAAAACCGCGAACGATCGATGCGTTACTCGGTGTTGAATTGTTTTACGATCTGCTCTGTGTCGGTCAAATCACGATCAATGACCGGCAAGTGAAATTGCAGAAAACGAAATTAGGCTGGATCGTTGCAGGACGAGTTGAATCGGTTAATAATAGGGCTCCTGCAAGGCGGTGCATGTTAGCAGTAGATTCGATCCAGAAATACCTGACAAAATTTTGGAGTATTGAAGAATTGCCAGAGCAAAACTTCCTCACTGATGAGGAAATTAAAGCCGAAGTATTTTTTAAAGAAAATACAACTCGTGATAAATTATCGGGGCGCTATATCACTCGACTGCCATTTAATGATAAAATACGAGAATTAGGAGAATCGCGTTTTGCGGCAGAGAAGCAATTTCTATCTTTAGAGAAAAAATTAGATAAGAATCCACCGTTGAAAAAAGAGTACATAGCTAACATGCGGGAAGCTATACAGTTAGGGCATATGGTAAGAATTGGGATAAACGATATACCGCGTAAGCACTGCTTTTTACAGCAACAACCCGTAACTAAGGAATCAAGTGACACAACTAAGGTGAGAATTGTTTTCAATGCGTCAGCCAAGACAAGCACCGGTATCTCATTGAACCAATGCTTACACGTAGGGCCCATTGTACAGAGTAGTAGCTTAGACATTACCTTGAGATTTAGACTTCACCAAATTGTTTTGATATCGGATATCGAAAAAATGTACAAGCAGGTTTTGTTAGATGAAAGAGACACGCATTATCAGTTAATATTTTGGCGCGAACGCGAAAACGATTTGTTGCAAGCCTATAAAATTCCCGTGGTAATGTTCGGCACAGCGTCAGCAGCGCACTCGGCTACTAGTGTTTTGAACAAATTAGCAGAAGATGAGAAAAACAAATATCCCTTGGCTAGTGAAATTCTGCGAAGAGACTGCTACGTAGACGATGTAATTACGGGTGCGGAAACTATTGACGAAGCGTTAAAAATTCGGGACGAACTAATAATGTTAACTAAAGCGGGAGGTTTCAATCTTAGGAAATGGGTTGCAAACAGCCCCTCGGTAATCGACACATATTTACACAAGCAGTCGAAAATAGACATGTTTAAAGAAAACGACACCAAAGCAAAAGCACTAGGCATACAATGGGATAAAGATACGGATGAAATTTGTTATAAAGTTGATCCGAAAAATTTCGATACCCCTATAACAAAGAGGAATGTGCTGTCAAGCATAGCTAAAGTTCACGATCCGATGGGATTAATAGGGCCAGTAGCCGTGGTAGCAAAAGTATTAATGCAGGAGTTGTGGAAATGTAATTTAAATTGGGACGAATCTTTGCCGCAAAATTTGCATACTTCGTGGTTAACGTTAAAGAACCAATTGGAATTGTTGAACAGTTTGCGATTCAACCGCAAAACCATAATACAGGAAGCCATACGGGTTGAGCTGCATGGGTTTTGTGACGCAAGCGAAAGAGCTTATGGCGCCTGTGTATATTTACGTTCAATAAACCAAGAAGGGCAGTCATTTGTAAATTTACTATGTTCGAAAAATCGGGTAGCACCAGTTAAATCACTTACGATCCCCAAATTGGAATTATGTGGAGCTCTTGTTCTGGCCCGTTTAGTTAAATTAGTAATGAAGGCACTAGTACGACCTATTGATCGAGTTGTTTTGTGGACCGACTCATCGATAGTTTTGCAGTGGATCAACACTCATCCAAGCAGGTTAAAAACGTTCGTAGCAAATCGGGTTGTCGAAATAAACGATACTATAGCTTCTTTATCTTGGAGACATGTGCCGACACATGAGAACGTAGCCGACTTTTTATCACGCGGACAATTACCGGTCGATTTTTTGAATAATTCCATATGGAAATCTGGCCCACCGTGGTTATGTTTGGAAGAGGCTAACTGGCCGACCAATAATTTCGAGAAGGTCCCTTTAACTGAATTAAAAGTGGTCAAGACGTTAAATTGTAACCATCGAGAATTACTTCTTCTAGAGAGGTATTCGAATATTTCCAAACTTCAACGCATTGTGGCCTATATATTCAGGTTTTACAATAATGGTCGTAGGAAAGGAAATAAAGATCTGGGCAACTTAGGTGTTTCGGAGCTAAGAAAGGCGCAACGGGTTATAATTAAAGTCGTCCAGAAAGAGAGCTTCGAACAAGAAAGAAAAGCTCTTTTGAAAAATAAATATACTCACAGTAGGGGAAACTTACGTGATTTAAATCCCTTTTTAGACGAATATGGTATACTCAGAGTGGGTGGTCGCCTACGAAAGTCCGAGCTATCGTATTCATCTAAATATCCTATCATACTGCCAAAAAACCATCACGTGACTAAACTAATCATTCGTCAAGCGCACGCTTTAAATTATCACAGTGGAGTTCAAGCCACACTCAATTCAGTCCGATCATCCTATTGGCCTATAAATGGTAAAGTCATGACGAAATCGGTAATTCGTGAATGCGTGACCTGCTCTAGAGCATCTCCAAATAAAGTTCCCTATTTCATGGGCGAGTTACCGGTAGATCGCGTTACGCCAAACAGACCATTTCTGAATACGGGTGTCGATTACTGCGGACCGTTCTTCATGAAGCAATCTGTAGTTCGAAATCGCGGAAAAGTTAAAGTTTACGCCTGTATCTTCGCGTGCTTCTCTTCCAAAGCCGTCCACATCGAACTAATTTCGGATTTGACCACGGAGTCGTTTGTTGGCGGCTTGCGCAGGTTCTTTGCACGACGAGTGTGTCATCTAGGATCTATTCGGACAACGCTACAAATTTCCGCGGAGCCAAAATGAGTTTGAACTTTTCAAAAATCTTTAGAATCAGACAAGAGTCGCACGGCATTGGATATTTTCTTGGCGGGAAAGGGGTCGAATGGCATTTCTCTCCGCCGAATTCGCCACATTTTGGAGGGTTATGGGAGGCCGCGGTCAAATCTTTTAAAGCGCTCCTTTTAAGGCCGTGGGCGACAGACTATATACCTACGAAGAGCTTTTGACATATGTGAATGAAATAGAGGCAATCCTCAATTCCCGTCCCATATCTCCTGTATCCGATGATCCCAACGATTTGAGAGCCCTCACCCCCGCGCACTTTCTTATCGGAAGCGAATTTGGAAGCTTACCCGAACTGGATGTGACTGCCGTCGCCACAAACCGTTTATCAGCATGGGAATCCGTACAACGAGCCAAACAATACTTCTGGAAGCGGTGGTCCAAAGACTATCTGAACCAACTCCACGTTCGTTCCAAATGGAGAAGTTGCGCCGTGGAGAACATTCAAGTGGGCACCATGGTTACACTGCGGGATGATAATCTACCCCCGCGTCAGTGGAGACTGGGTCGAATAGTGAGTGTTTTTCCGGGTGAAGATGGACACGTCAGAGTGGTAGAGGTGAAGACTGCGTCAGGAGTCTATAGACGATCAGTTTCGCGAGTGGCGCCGTTACCAATTGAGTAAGGACAGTTTGAAGACTGTGTAGATGATAGTGACCAGAATTTAAATCTTAGGTGTTTCTTGATGAGAAGACAGTTTGTATAGCTTAAGTTTCTTGAACTAGTTAGTTCAAGGCGGGGTGTATGTTCCGAAATCTAGAATAAGATTCGAGAGCAGGTTCCGGTGTCGGACCCTAGCTCATTCAACTCCTAGGTAGATTCCCCGAAAGCGACAATACCCAACATCTGGGTAAAAACCCCAATGACTCATCGCCTCCCTTGCACGCCTTCTCACACCATCGTTTCTTTGTAAAATTAGTTTAGGATAGATTTCATTTTTTTTTTGTAAACCAGTTTAGCACAGTAAACCGTACAGACAGCACCGTTCACTTTCCTCTGTTATTACATACAAGAAACCGCTAAAGAATACACGGCTTGTTAAGTCAATCCGTGTGGAATTGTGACCCGATCAAACTCAACAAAATTCACAGTTCCGTATTTTCTACAGTGGTCATATAAATTCCTCCTAATCAATTCCATATTAGTATCGTTTAAATGTCTAAATGTTCCTTTGTCACATCTACTTTTCCTTTGAGAAATGCCATTTTTAATAACTCTCCATACCTTCCACTTTGAAGTTCCACATTTTCTTGCTGTCGATTCCACAAGATTTTCTGCGCCCATAGCTTTTGCTTCTTCATAAACTTGCAAAATGAAAATTTTCTCCGCAATAGTAAATTTTTGCCTTTTTTTCGGTTCAGATGGTTCATTTTGGACTGCTTCGTCTGCAATAGCGATGTCAGCATCTTCTGTATTAATTTCCCACGCTCTCCACATAGCCATTTTTCGATCACCGGTTAAAATTTCACTATGTCACTTCGAATACTATTCTTCAACTAAACTGAAGGATTCACTTGCAGCTACAAGTATCTTCATTTCTTTATATCGGATTTCTTCAGTCATTATAGTCATTATGATAATCACCTTATAATTGAATTCTAGGATCCAACAAATTTCTATTACGGACCATAACGTTTCAAGACTGAAAGATTTACCTGCTATGAAGATAATTTATGACGCTCTTCCGAAACGATTAGTAACCTTTGTTATTGTAAGTACGGGTCGAATGACTTCAGAGATAAATAGTTA
>JAIFOV010000758.1:0-23982 GCA_020654155.1 Novius pumilus
CCAAAAATTTCTCTTTATAATATCAGCTACGACCTTGTTTGGAATATTTGTATAATGCGAAATTACGTCTAGGCAAAATAATTTATGAGTTTCTGGAATCAAAATTTCGTTTAATTTCTTTTAGTTGTTGAGAATTTTTATATAAAACATGTTTTTTGTTTTTATTTGAGATAATTTTTCCAAGTTGTTTCGAAAATTGTAAAAGGAGATTGGTTATAAGAAACTATAGGAAGAAAAGGCATGTTTTCTTTATGAATTTTGGGAAGGCCGTATATTCTTGTATGCTGTTATGTATAATTAATTGTTTGTATAAATTGTCAGAAATGAAATTCTCTTGAAACATTTGTGTAATTTCTGCTAAATCTAATTAGTTTATCGTTTTTACAAATTGATTACCAAATTATATTTATCGATCTTCAAATTTTTTTTGTATTGATGATGTGATTTAATGATAATTATTTATAATTTGTTTAATGTTAAATTAATTATAATTACATTTTCTGAGTTCAATTTTTTTAGTTCATTTTAGAAATATTATATGTTTTGATAAATTAATTTTTTTCATTTTTGAAGTTTTTAAATTATGTTAAAAGTTTTCTTTCTTCAATGATTTTTTTGAATTTATTTTTATTGTTAGTGAATTTGTAAATTTTTTTGAATAAACTATTTACATTTTCGATAATTCTCTTTCTATTCATGTAAATTGACAACATAACAAATTGACTCTTTTGAAATGACATAATATTTTGTTTGATGCATCATTTTATTTGAATTTTTGTAATTTTATGTAATCTGTATCTATATCGTAATCTAGATCTTTAAAATAATGAAAGTTCAATAAGTATGTCTATAAATTTTTTTTCGAGATGTTCCATAACGACTTGAGCTATTACTCGAAATCGATTACCCATTGCAACTCCGTCGATTTTTGCAAATTGGTCTTGATATTGAAAGTAATTAGTGTTAAGTGAATAAATAAGTTGATTCGATGAAGTCTTTTTCGGTATCATTGTGAAATTTTCGGTTGTCCATTTTTCTTTATAATATCAGCTACGACCTTGTTTGGAATATTTGTATAATGCGAAATTACGTCTAGGAAAATAATTTATGAGTTTCTGGAATCAAAATTTCGTTTAATTTTTCTTTTAGTTGTTGAGAATTTTTATATAAAACATGTTTTTGTTTCTTATATTTGAGATAATTTTTTCAAGTTGTTTGAAATATTGTAAAAGGAGATTGGTTATAAGAAACTATAGGAAGAAAAGGCATGTTTTCTTTATGAATTTTGGGAAGGCTTATATTCGTATATGCTGTTATGTATCAATTAATTGTTTGTATAAATTGTCAGAAATGAAATTTTTGGATTTCCATTTTTTGACCAAATTGTTATTTTCTTTTTCAATAGTGGCTGTTAGATCCTTTTTAATTTTTTTGTAAGTGTTAGTGTCTCCTAAGATTTCATTCATTTTTTCGATGTATTGTTCTTTGTCGACGGTCTTATTTCCTTTGTCAGCTTTCGTGACAATGATATTTGGATTTTGTTTTAAAAATTTCTTTGTATTTTGAAATTTTATTAGGAGATTTTTTGTTTTCGTTCTTTTGACTTTTTGTTTGATTTGGTGTCTAGTTATGTTTATATTGTGGGCAAGTTGAGCTCTGATCTTATTTTGTTCCTTAATTGGAATTTGTGGAATATTAGCTTCTATCTGAGAGATAATTTGTTTGACAGGTAGTTCTTTTTCGTTATGTACTTCTATGGCAAATTTTAGGTTTAGATTGAGTATTTCTCTAACGTATTCTGGTAAAGTTATGTTGGTTGTATTGAGAAGATAATTAGAGTTCTTTATGTTGACTTCTGTGGTTGTGTCGTTATTATATTTTTTTTCGATGTAGTTGTTGTGGTTTTTTCAGGTGTTTTGCTTTATTTCGATAGTACTTTTTAGATTGTTGTGAAATTTCTCTTGGTTGCATTCGAATAGAACTTCCTCTGGAAGATTATTTTTAAGTTTGCTCATTATACGTATAATCTGGGATGATAGACTATGAATTTGTTTAGTCGTGTCTGTTATTAAAAGAATAATTATTTTCTTATTGAAAAATGTAACAGACTTATTGAACTTTCTGCTAAGTAAATATAAATAATATTCAATGACTGAAATGGATATTTCCTTTTATCGGCAAACATCGAAATTTTTATTCTAAATAATAAAATGATAATTAAAACAGAACGTGAACACTCCAGTTGCATCAACCGACGAAGTGAAAGAAATATAAATACCTCACAATAACCATGACCGTACCATTTCGTTTGTTCCGCACTCTCGTTCCGGCATTCTTATTCAAGTGAGCGCAACTCGCATGCCCCAAGCCACATACCGCGCACCAGATTCGCTCTATCGATTCGTCTCAGGCGTATTGGTACTCAATTGAATGCCCAACTTAGGGAACGTTACGGTATATGTCATGTTTTTGGCGCGTAAAGCTGGTCTCATCGATTTATCCTTAAACTTTGCTGTTTCTATGAAATATTTGGCATGTAGCTACCCCATTGAATTCATCATAATTAAGCATAGAACGACTTGGTTTACTATCATCTCGTTTATTGAGTCAATTGAAATCTAATCAATCGCCTGGTTGAAAATAACTCCAACTCCTGATATTTTATTCAGGGAAAGAAATTATGCTCATGAGAATTTTCTGTTGTTCATTCTGAATCAAGTAAACAGTCGTCGACCGATTTTTGATGTAGTAAGTCCCCCAAACCCATTCCGAGAAAAATTGCTATTAGCCCCTTTTCTAAACTGATTGATCCAGGGCATACAGTGAGCATACAATTTTTGTTTTGTGTGTCGCATTAAAATGTCGCGCGGCAACACATGTAAATGACCCAATAATAAAGTAGGCTGCAAACATCAGTGACGTTTCGCAAACTTACAAGAATGAATTTGTATAAAATACTTTTTCGTACAAGAAAACATCAGTACCCAAAAACTAAAGCATTTTTTGGTTTCTTGTATGGACTACTGATGGGGTATGGATTCTACAAATTGATCCTCGTGGATTTGAATTTCATACCACTAGCATCTTTGGCTTGTGGTATCATAATCAGTCTGATGCTTGCCTTTGGTATAGCATTTTCGTCGCAAATTCGTTGCATATCCTTACTTTTCGTGCCAGTGTTTGTAGGTAAGAGTGGCAGAGGAGTTCAACAAGCTTTAATAGTTTTCATGATCATCGTTGGTCCCCTGGAGAATTTAAGCAGAAATGGTAAAGAGGTCGTTCGTGTGTTCTCCTGCTCTGCGTCCCTTACCTATAATCTCACTAAAACGCGATTCGAACTGATGTTCAAACCTTTTACCCAAGCGCTGTTTGGTATGAAAACTCAAATCAACGAAGTAAAGGACACCTTACGATCCGTCAAGGATCTATCAGCACCAATAACAGGAGAGATAGAAGACGAGAAAGAAATGAAAAAATTAAAAGAGGAAAACGATTACTTGGATAGCCTGCAAGGCGACACGAAGAGATCCTCGGAAATTGACGAAAAATATGCAACAATCGGCGAACAAGTTGAAGCGCAACGTTACGAAAGGAATTACATGAAAAAAGTGGAACTGCGTTGCAACGAACAGTTCTCCAAAGCGTCAATACGTTGCCGCACGATGTTCCAGTCGACTTACGACACTTGCTACGACGTGGTTAGTTGGGTTGCCGCATGGCTTCTTTGTTGGCCCATGAAACTAGATTTCGTGTGCAACATAGCTCAAGCCCTCGGTGGACCGGGCCGTTGCGATCCATCAAACGAAATAGATCCCGGATTCGGTTCAGGCTACGAGTACCTCAAAAGTCAAGAGAATCTTTATCGAAGAATTTCAAAAATGTAAAATTGCAGTATAAACTATCTCGGATTAAACATCTGATCGATTTGCAAGACGCCGCAGACAATGCCAAAGCTATTCAACATGAAGTAGACGAAAAAAAGAAAATTCTCGATCAAATATTTGTCACTTTGAAACGCATACTACCATTTGTGTTCGTGTTGATTGTCGTACGATGTCAGAGTTATCACGACGATTTTTTACGTGACATTGAATACGATAATTTTTACGTTACCAAATATTTTCGAAAAATTGATGCCAGGCGAAAAGCGGGCGGTAAAAGTGTTCTTTTCCTCTTAAAAAGTTCGAGAGGCTAAAATTAGTTGACATATGGGGTTGGAGGTATTTGAAGCAAGAACGTAAAAAAATGTTTATGTCCTTTTTTGAATTGCTATTGGAAATTTTGTTCGTCTCCACTGTTATTCTAATCGATCGGCTCTTTTATGAGGCTTTGAATTTGGTGAGGAGGCATGCTAAAATCGAGTATACCCAAATTGGTCATCACGACTTGTTTCTGGAGATTAAAGGAACGGGAATGATTGCTGCCCTTCTAAGATCCATTGTAAAAGGATTCAATATAAAGAAGAGGATTAAACTTGTGCGTAGCAACGAAAAATGTCTTCCACGACCGTCATTAATGCCGCACATTTACCTCCTTGAGCTGTATGGGATGTTTCTATTTATAGCTCTGACAATATTCAGCGAGGTATATACCCAGCGTCTCCGTTCGCTCATCTGTGGATATTTTTACAGGAAAAGACAAAAACGCAGAACGTTATATTTGTACAACGAAACGACAAGGAGGAGACGAGGTTTCTTGAGATATATGAAAGGAGAAATTGTGCGAAAAGTGAGAGAACGTCGTCTGGACGAATCGGTGAATGTTTGTGCTGTCGCCAGAACGCTTTATCCGACTTGTTGCGCTTTCTTGAAAGTCTTCGCAATGGCACGAAGATCCTGCATTATATGTGAAGAGCCAGAGAAGATTCTAGGTTCTCCTGATTCGTTCGTAGTTTGCCCCAACACCGGATGTCATCTACTTTATTGTAAGGAGTGTTGGTTGGATATCTGCGAGGAATGTTTGGCATGTAGCACCGTGGAAACGGAAAGTAGTGGATACGATGACTAAATTAGTTCATCACAAAAAAAATTTTCAATTATATATCTTAGCTGAGTTACAAATAAAAAAACAAAATTTTATCAGAGAACTGGAAATGTAGCTAAATCAGTAACTTGACAAGCCTTTCTAAACAAACCATTTTCACCCCATCCCTTTCCGAAAACATTTAGAATAATAATAATAACATATTTAAATTTCATAATATATATATTTATTTTCCGGTGGGCTGACGGCACGTTTCCAGGAATTCTGTTTACATTGAAGTTTTCGGTACATGAGCCGCAATGCTTCATGTACGTCTAGAATTCCTGGCATCCGTCGGACGTTTCTTATTTCGATGAACAAGGTGAGTGAATTTTCACAAAGTGGGACGGAATGTTTGTTTGGTGGCCTAGCATTCGGGGCACGATTTCATCATTACTGAGAGAACCGATTTTTGTGTTACATAGTCCAGTCAATAGAGAAATTTCTTCGAAAAAATTAATTACAGGTAGAGTGGAATTGTTCAGGGTTGTGAGTACAATATGAGGTTTCAATAAGGACTGCTATCGAGCGTCCTAGGGGGTGGGGGTGCAGTTCAAAGTTCCGAAATCATACGTTTTCGCTTCTAGTTTTTAAACTATAGATTTTCTTGACAATGTCTTCAAGTAAAAGTTTTAGATAACAGAAATACATTCAATCTGAATTTGGTTTCGTTCGATTTAGGTTGACGTTTAACAAGAAAACTGCAGAAAACTTTTCAAAATAGGCGTTTTTTGCAAACGTGATATTTAAGACGCCAAATTTTTTTTGATATTTGTTATTATTTTAAAATGAAGGTTTTATAGCATTAAATCAAGCTGAATGAAAAAAAAAATTGTAACATTCATCGTTCACGACATATAACAATTTGTTTATAAAAAACTGCCTTTTTCACGACAAAACGTGCTAGTTGTCGGCAATGTTTTCAATTTTTTTGATTATTTAATTTACATTATTATGACCTGAAGACCCATAATTTTACTTTGCTGAAAAGATTTTTTTCAGATTAGGAAATGCGAAAAAGACTATTTTTTTCAATATTGAAAAATAAGTTACATTTTCCATAAATAACATAACATCAGCTCGGTTGAATTCTGACATTTCTCATTTTTCATTTTTCGCGAATGAAAATAAGCATTGAAGTAAAGGGCTTGACGTTCCATGAAATCTTCTACTAATATTATTGAATGCGAGAAGATTTTTTTCTTAAAAACATCACAATATAGTTTTTAATTTTGACAACAACTGATAGGAATTAATTCAACTTCAAACTCTTCCAAGAACAAATATTTTATATTGATTCTTCAGGAATATGAATGCATAGGAAAATTAAATGAAAACATATGTCAATTTGTGTTGAAAAATGATTAAAATTTGGACGCGAGTCGTCAAAAGTCTTGTCTTGCGGTCTTGGAGGAGCTTCGAGGGAATCGTCAGTGTCGTGTGCGTATCGTAATCGTGATTGCCTTGATAATTAATCGAGCAATTGTTTTGGAAAACTTAATCAAACTACTGACAAACAAACAAGCAACTTAGTTTCAAAAGCAAACAGATCTGACATCTGACTCGAGACAGTTCGGGATGAGTGTCAAACTTCCATGCGGAATTCAAATGAAACTACGTTTCCATTAAATGCTGTCATGAATAAAAATTCAATCTATTGTCACGTTTTCAACTTTTTTATAAAACAGGAAAATTCTATTTATGGAATTATCTTATCATACAGGACACATAAACATTCGACATGAAGTGTCAATGCTGTAAACTCCATTATGAATGTGTGTGATATACTGATGATGTAAATTAATTCGATTACACGTTAATCAAAGTTACATATATATATAACGTATCACCTATATCACTAAAAATCAACGATTACACGTTGTTGTTTACATTATGAATATAGGAAGTTCAAGCAGTTCAGTAGCATACAGCGGACCTTATCGTATCAGATGAATGCGAAAAGAACAAACTTCAATGAAAATAATAAATAAATATATATATGATATCAATAATAAAAAAAGATAAAGACGTTGTTTTCTGATGTGCCTTAACATAATACTTACTAATACGTAATAAATAATAGTTCCGATAAATTAATATTTAAAAATAAATAACTCCATCCTGCGTCGATCGAAATGATAATAATCGATTCGAAAAATCGAATTAACAATCGTAAGTTTCGTTATTAACGTGAAATATTCATTGAAATGTCAGATTCAAATTACACCTGTGCGTGTATGCGGCCGGCCTCAAATTTAATATAATTAATTCTTGAATTAATTCTGAAATTTAGTACAGCCACTGTGACGTTTTTTTAAAAAAAATGCAACTCGCGTTGAAAAAGTCGTACAAGATTTCTTGGAGTGTCACGTTCTTTATTACAATCCTTTTTTCCATTCGCGGAAAAATATAATTTCTGAAGATCAAAATAAACCGTCTGAGGCTATTTGTTTATAAAAAAATGTAACTTATTTTAAATGTCGTAAAAAGTAGTCTTTCTCGCATTTTCTAGTCTGAAAATTTTCAGGAAAGTTAAATATGGGTCTTCAGCTATGAAACTTAAACAAAAAAAATCTGAAAATATTGCCGACAACTAACACGTTTCGTCGTGAAAAAGGCAGTTTTTTATGAACAAATTGCTATATCTCGTGAACGATGAACGTAACAGCTTTTTTTTTCGATTAAGTTTGATTTGATGCTATAAGAGCTTAATTTTAAAATGATGACAAATATCAAAAAAAATTTGGCATCGTAAATATCACGTGTACAAAAAACGACTATTTTGAGAAATTGTTTCCAGTTTTCTTGTTAACCGTCAACACAAATTGAACGAAACCAAATTCAAGTTGAAGATATTGCTCGCATCTAAAACATTTGTTTGAAGATATTTTCAAAAAAATCAATAGTTTAAAATCTAGAAGCGAAAAAGTGTGATTTCAAAACTTTGAACTGCACCCGCACCCCCTAGGACGGTCGATAGCTGTCCTTATGGAAACCTCATATTGTACTCATAACCCTGAACGATTTCCACTGGGTCACCACCTGTAAATAATTTTCTTTTAATTAGCACTGAAAACTTCTCTATTGACTGGACTATACAATAATTTCTGGTTAAATAACTGATACAGTTGCAAATATTCAAATGAAAATTGAAAGCTTAAGGAAATCTTGTTGAAAATTATTATTCACAATTCAAACCATATGAATGATTATGAAAAGTTACAAAAAAATTTCAACAAAAAAATTGTACAAAAAACTGACCTGAAATTCCAACCATTCGAGCGAAAGGGGTTGGCAAAAGAAAAAGGTAGCAAGAAGAGTGTAGCAAATGAGCTGTAGTGCAATCATTTTCAATATTAGATAAATTTTTTCGATGGATCAATTTCTCTAGTATCACTTATATTTTTAAGAGGTTTTTTACGCAAACATTTTTATAGGTCCGGTTTATCTAGTCACATGTGGCGTCATTTTCGAAACATTCTTGTTATCTACGACGAGAAGATAATCGTATAGTAGTCAGTGGCTTCACTATCCATTATCATACAATTGATAAAATAGATTATATCAATTACTAATTGAAAAATTTCATAGAATATCATTGTCTAATCGATCCTCTCTTACATTTCAGCAAACACTTGACAAATCACGAAAAAAGATTAGAATTAGAAGATTTGAATTGAAGCAATGATCTCTGGAGAGCTGAGTGACGACTTCTTAGATGATGCAACTAATTGATAATACATTTTTCTTTAATGTGATGTAAAAAAACTTCACAATTGATTTATTACAATATAAATATTCATGGATGCGTTCAGATTTATTTCATTTGAAATTCATGTTTAACTACTCAAAACCTGTTTTATATTTAAATTTAGAGAATCCTCTTACATTAGTCAAAAATTAAGAGGATGAAGAACTATTCAAATAATTTCTCATGAAAACCAGAATTTTTAGTCATTTTGGATATTTCAAAGATGTCATTGTACATTAAAAACTTTTCAAACATATTTTGAAAAATCGAAAATGTGTACAACAAAAATTTCTTTCCGCGAAATCATTAGAAAAGTTGCAAAACAATCCCCGAAATTGAAGTAGGTATTTAGAGAAAAATTCCTGTCATCACAACGAAAGAAATTTTTTCAAGGTCGTAAATCAATATAAAAATTCACTAAAAAGGTGTTTGATAAAAAATTCGAAAATCATATTGAATTTTGCAGAAATTGTTTCGATATTTCCAAGAAATTAAATGCAATTCAGTTCGCAGAATTGTTTTCATAGTTTTCACTCAGAATATATTGATGAGAGATTTCCCTTAGGTCTCGGAGTTTCAGAAAAGAAGAAAATTTTTTGAATAGTTCCTTCAAAATTTGTGGTGACTCGAAAGGACTATCGATGATTCAGAAAACACGTCGAACTAATCAGAATTTTCAAAGAGTCAAAGATTCATTATATTTTTGTAAATTTTTTCTCTTCAGTTCATTTATTCGTATCTTTTTTTCTTTCTTAAATTGATTTTGTTATTCTTCATTCAATTAATCCAACTTCTTTCTACGTAGCTCCGATGTATCTTTAAATGTTATACAGCACTGGTCCAAGTACAGAGTCTTGGGGTACTCCATATCCATATCGAGAAAAGTGCCACCTGTCGGTTTCGATAGACGTATGTGTTTAATGGGCACAGTTATTTTTCCTAATTAATAAATAGTTGAGTCGCTTTTCCTAAATCCAAACTGGTGTTTGGTATATTGAAAAATCGTGTAAGCAAGTTACTAAAAACCATTTATTTGGAATAAAAAGGTGACTGTTCCTCGCAATCCTTCAGCTACATCTGTATCTTCATATCAAAATGGTAAGAAGAATAGAATTCTAAAAATAGTCATTCATCAATTAAGTGAAAAGAAAATTGCGAAATCAGATCTAATCAGTATTGCTAAACTTGATTAGAATCATATTTCTGAAATATTTGATATGTATACTGATCGTGTTATCAGGATCATATTGGGAAATTTATCTATCTTAAGTTTTACGCAATTCTTCAAATTCGAATAGACGAGGAATACTATAAAACAAGATTGTTCCAAAAACGAGTCATTACAAAAATGAAGGCTATTCAGTTTCTCTCATATATTTTAACGACAATATTTTGCATTTGTCAAGCCGTTTCACTAGGTAGAGTTCATAGCGAATGGCTGAAGTTCCAGGTGAGTCCTTTTTCATACACTTTTCATCTTCCTAGTATGAAATTGACTTTGAATGAAAGATTTTGTGCAATATTTTTTTGGCATTCATTCGCAACTCGTATAAATCTTCTCAAAGTGGAGTTCTTCTTTATAAAATTGTGTTGATCTTTTTATTCGTCGAACTTATACGAGTCCAAATAACATATTGGGCAAAATTTCATGAAAGCGACTTATTTCTCATATTTTCTTCGTAGAACATCCATGGAAAATCTTACCGGACGAAAGAAGAAGCTAACAGACGTTTCCAAATTTTTTCCCATAATTTGAAAAAGATAGAAGCGCATAATGTTTTATATGAGAAAAAATTAGTCAGTTGGGAAATGGGAGTCACACCGTATACCGATCTAACTGGCGAGGAATTCGTCAACACTTTTTCTTCGAAAAACTGACCGCAAAAAGACTAAAAACCGCAATATATTTTCGATAAGAAAAACTACACGTCAGTACCAGAGCAGATTGATTGGAATGCCCTTGGCGTCGTTAAAGAAGCGCAAGATCAGCAATTGGAAAAATGTAATTCTTGCTGGGCATTCTCCATTGTAAGTTACTCCACTCAAATTAATTTTTTTCACATTAATGCATAAAATTGCACATTAACAGGGTGGTGCTGTGGAAAGTCACCTCAAAATTCATCAGAATATTTCGATTCGCATAAGCGAACAGCATTTACTGGACTGCGCTAAAAATGATGATTATAACATTCTTGGTTGCGATGGTGGCTCTGTTCCAGGGACTTTCAGTTACATGATAGATGAAGGTTTCATAGATGAAAAAGATTATAAACCTTACAAGGCACGAGTAGGAAAATGTGTGAATAAGAAGCCGACTATACGGATAAAAGGTTACGTGGATGTCGAGAAGGACAATGAGGAAAGTTTGCGCCAGGCTATTGGTAGTGTAGGTCCAGTGGTAGTAAATATCGAGCTGACGTATGAATTTGAAAACTACAAATCCGGAATATTCGATGGAACTTGTTCTCCGCATTCTGGTAATCATGCTGTGTTGGCTGTTGGTTATGGCGAGGAAAATGGCATCAAATATTGGCTCATTCGTAATAGTTTTGGAAAAGAATGGGGCATTAATGGTTTCATGAAATTGAAACGAAATAGCCCGAGTACGTGCCAAATTACAGAGAATTTCTCCTCGTTTCCGATTGTCTAATTGTTCGAGGAATTATGCGAAAGTGTTTTATGAACGTAGTCTTTTTAAATATCGATAAATATTTTTTGCGATGATTGTCAGTGATGGCAATGTAGTTGTGTCGTAGATACATGAAGCCACTCATTCTGTTCAAGTTCTGATCTAACTCATTCAATAAATCTATTAGTATCTGTAGGCAAAATATCTGCACTTAAAATCAGAGGTGTGTCAAATCCAAAATCAATTTTTCGAGATTTTGATTCCCTAGGATATAATTTTCGTGGTCTCTCATTCACTTAGGGGGAGAGGTTTCAAGTTGGGGTCCAGTTGTGATAAGTATGATAAAGTCTTGATTGAATTCTGAAGCTGAATAAGTACCAGTACTGTCTGAAATTCATCGGAGGAAGCACGAAGAAACTATTTTTGCAATAATAAACGCTCGAAGGATTAATTTGTTAAATTCATACTGATAATGACATCTTCCAAATGTTTTTGAACAAAACAATCCGTGCCTGGCACATCCTTTAAAAATGCATGTGTTTGGTTTACATATTTTAAATGAGAATCTTAACCCCTTATTTTTTTTTTATTTATTTATAGATGTAAGCATAAAATATATAGATACAATAAAAACATGATAAATAAATAATTACACGGTTTTACACGGTTTCAAGGACGTTTATGTATGCATAAATCGAAACGACCAATATACACTGCTGTTATTTAAACAATGTTACCTCATTAATTCACAGGTCAAAAAATTCTTCTCAATTATAAATTGTCCTATTTAATAACCACTCTTTCACCTGACGGTCAAACCGTAAAAGATTTAGCGACTTATACTCATCAGGGAGGTGGTTATATAACTTTACGCAGATATATTGCGGGCCTTGTTGGATTTTCTTCAGACGAGCATAAGGAATGATGTTTTTATTTTTTCCTCTTGTATTGTGATTATGGTTATTCTTGTTTTTCTTAAATTTATCCTGTCTTTGATGAATATACTTCAGGGAGGTCAGTATGAATATCGAAACTGTGGCAAGTATCCTCTCTGTTTTAAAGGTATCACGGCAGCTGTCCCTTGGATTGATATTAAATAGACATCTTAACGTCTTCTTTTTTTTCAGAAGAACTCTTTGTGCCATGTTGCTTTGTCCCCTGAGAATTATACCATACCGAATTTGGCTATGAAAATTGGAATAATATGCAAGTTTGGCTGTTTGGGTATCTGATATTTGTTTTATCCTCTTGATTAAGTACGTAGCATTGGATAGCCTGCCACAGAGAGCTTCAATGTAGTCATTCCAGCTCAAAGAAGGCTGGAATATGATTCCCAGATACGAGATAGAATCGGTACTCTTTTCTTTCGTTGTAAACAGGAGTGATTGTGTTTTTTCAGAGTTCAGAAGAAGCCCATTTCGACCAAACCACTTCATAGTTTCATCAATTGCTTTCGTCGATTTTCCTTTTAGAATATCTCTATTACTGGAAATATTTAAGAAAACTGTATCGTCAGCAAAACCGTACTTGTTATCCGTAGATATACTTGCATATAGGTCATTGGTATAAATTATAAATAAGCCTCAATACAGAGCCCTGTGGAACCCCTGTTCTCATTTCTTTTTGCCTCTCCAATCGACAACTTGAATTCTACCTTGCAAGTAAGATGAGAAAATACGCCATGCTTTTCCTCGTATTCCATAGTAGGAAGGTTTATTTAATAAAACTTCATGGCATACACTGTCAAATGCCTTACTTATATCAAGGCAAGTAAGTTCTAGCTCATCACCTTTGTTATATGTTTCTAATATTAATTCAGTTACTCTAATCATCGCTGTTATTGTGGATCTTTGCCTTCTAAACCCATGTTGTGCATCATCAAGATAGCCTCCACGTTCGATGAAATCTTTTAGACGGTTTTTAAGACCGTCTCAAAGATTTTGGAGATTACTGGCAACACTGATATTGGTCTAAAACTAGCAGGTTCACTTGATCCCTTATTCTTTGGTATGGGTATTACTTTTGCCACCTTCAGTTCATCTGGGAAAACTTCTTGCATTATTCAGTCATTCAGCATTTTGAGTAAAGGTACGACTAAATATGGTATTATTTGTTTTAAAAGTATAATGGACATACCAAATATATCCTTCGATGTTTTGTTTTTAAACTTTCTTGTTATATCCATTATCTCATTTTCTGTTACTGATTTTATATACATGGTATTCGTATTATTAATTTCAAGTTTTTCCAAGTATCTGTATGATTCTATAGTTGACGGTTGCACCCTATCATTTATGTTCTTGCCAATAAAAGCGAAGTAGTTATTCATTGTTTCTTCTGTCAAATTTTCATTAGAGGGGACTGTCATATTTTTCTTGCCCTTTTCTTTTCGTATTAAGCCCGTAGTGCCTTACTCTTATTAGTTGCTGACTGAATTTTTTTTGCATTTTTAGATTTTATTTGATTTCTTATAGCTTCCTTCCAGCTTATTTTCAGTTTATTATACAATAAATTGACTCTTTCATCTCCTTTAATAGCGACTAAAGTTTTTGCTGCATCCATTTTATTTTTTAGAAATTTTATTTCGTCTGTTTTCCTATATTTTTTCACATTTTAAATTTTAATTATTCTTTCAGGAAAGAATTCTTCGTTTATTTCAATTAAGAATTTGTTAAAATTCGTGTACTGAACCTTCGCATCTTCATGGTAAACCGTATTCCATTTAGAATTTCTAATCTTTTTTATAAAATTGTATGTATTTTTCTTGGTCATGTGTCTTACAACTTTTTGACATTTCAGAGTTATGAACCACAATAGGAAATTTGAATATTTGAGCACAATGATCCGACAACTGCGGATCATAAGTGATATTTTTACAATCAAACTCAATATCAATATTTACAAACATATTGTCAATCCATGTACCTGACTTGGAGTTATTGCGTGAAAGTTCTGTAAATATCGGCTTGAAATTAAAAACCTGAAAATTTTCTCTCAACTGATTACTGTTTTTCGACGGACGGTTCAAATCTATATTATAATCGCCCGCGATTATGATGCGGTAATCGCTGTAATTTCGGAAACGAAAGTCCAAGATTTGATGTAATACAGAAAAAAATTGAGCGAGATCCCCTTTTGGAGGTCTATAAAGTGCAACAACCAACAGCCTTATCTTACCAAATCTCGCAGCCGCTACCTTTACAATTACCTCAATTGAGGGACCCCGAAGGTCAAGTACCTCTTCACCATAAAGTTCATTTTTTACAAAGATTGCTACACCACCATGCCGGAAAGACTCACGGCAGTAGGAACTTATCAAATAATAATTTTCAATATATATTCTGTCGATAATATCATTCGACAACCAATGTTCAATAGCACAAACTATGTCTAGATTCCCATCACTCAAAAAGTAAGAGAACTCATCAATTTTCGCCGATAATGATTGCAAATTTATGTTCGCAATTGTACATACTGATTCTATCATTTTATCTGATTCCTTTTGAACTTGCTTATTATTGTCTATTTGTACCTTATTAATTCTGAAGGTAGTATCGTACAAAACTTTTGATGAAGGAGAGTAGACAACCTTTCCTTCTTGGAAACTGCGTTATGAATTATATTTTACTGAAGGCCCGCAGGATCACCTTGTCGCTTAGATTCTGAGGATAATTTCTATCGTTTAAAAACAGCGTCACTTTGAAGCATGCTTGACCGAAGTATACAAACACGAAGGGGTTTTTGTTTTGATCTTTCTAGAACCTACAAACTCGATTGACACTTTTGAACATGTTTTTAAAAGCAGTTCTAAGAAGAACTTTATTCATGCCCCGATTAGCTGACAAAATATCTTGTCTCCATAAACCACATCTTCATCGCCTCCATCTGTTGTGACCCTACCTGAATCAGTCTAAGGCAGTTTTCAATTTTTTGATGTACAAAAAGCAAATTTACTTATATTGTTATAATAATTCCACTTATCCCCTGTTCCTTCTTATTCAGACCGCATAAATTGACTAAAAAAAACACAGACTGTGCTTGACGGTTTGAATCACCGTACGAGCTATGGCACTCCAAAAAACCTAGAATAAGTTATCCGATCTCGATATATTGCCGCTGTTTCCCAGCAGCGAAAAGAAAAAGGAACGAAAAGTAAAACTAAAATGGGAAAGCAATTTATTCAACTTGACTTGATCTAGGAACCTCACATTTCATGAAAATCCGTTTCAAAGTCACTTTTAGGAAACTAAGGGATGAAACCTCATAAGTAACATCTCTTGATCAAGAAACCAAGAGACAACTGGACCTCCTTGAATCAGCATGTAAATTATATGTCCAGTTGAGCTGAGCGATGACCAGCAGTCTTCAATTAGTTATGGATCTATCCTCAAACCAGCAAGATGATCATGCTGCTAACTATTTCGAAAATAAAACGATGAGAGAAGTTCAAACCACTGAAGTTGATCTTTTATAAAGGCGGAAAATTTTTTTGATGAGCCAGTATCATGGTTAATGATGCGGTCAAAGCTGTCTAATCCAATGATGCAAGTACTGAATGAGAGACAGAAAGTAATTAGAAATTGAGGCTGCGAAGACGGTCAAGCCTTAATGTAACAGATACAAAGATTATCTCTGCAATGGCTTTTTCAACGTTAACTCGATAACTGACGAATTTGTCACAGCTCCATATCCATACCAAGTTATATTTGCACAAATTATTTGTGAGGAATGATAAAGAATTCTTTCGCTATTTGCACCAATATTATCGTGTACTTCATTGTAAAGATCTTGGTAGGATATCTGCGAGGAATATTGAGCATGTAGCACTATGCAAGTGGATATGAAGACTGAGTTTTCTCTAGAGTTGATCAAGTATACCATAAATTTATTGATACAATTAGTCATATGTTGCGTTTTAAATGAACAATTCGCTAGTCAGATAATAAAACATCAGAATTTTATAAGAGGACTGGAAACGTAGCTAGATCAGTAACTTGACAAGCCCTTCGATAATTTCGAATTACTCTAAAGAAACCATTTTCACCCCATCCCTTTCCTAGGCTGTTGCGAAGTAACCAGTATTTGGTGCCGTTCTCCTCACCATATCCGACTGCTACCACAGCATGATTAGCCCAATGCGAACAAGTTTCATTGAATATTCCATATTTGTAATGTTGCAGTTCAGGTGATATTTCCACAGCGACACTTACTGGGCCCACTTTACCAATTGCTTGTCTAAGGCTTTCTTCATTTTCCTCTACATCTACATATCCTTTTATATGGTAAGTAGAATCCTTCTTTCTACATGTTTCTTGGGCAGGTTTATACGGAACGTATTCTGATTCAGGTCACAAAACCTTCAATAGCCATATAAGAGAAGATTCCTGCGAGTGAGCCACCGTTGCAACCATCAATATAGTAACTAGCGTTTGTGGCGCAGTCCAGTAAGTGTTTTTCACTTATGCTAATCGAGATGTTCTTGTAAATTTTGAGATGACTTTCCACAACAGCAGCCTGTAAATTATTCATATTTAGCACTGTTATAATCAGTATTTTAATCCCAATTTTTTTTCAATTTAAATATAACGTAACTTACACTAGCGAACGCCCAGCAGGATTGACATTTATCCAATTCTTGATCCAGTGGCTCTTTAACGTAACCACGAGCATTCCAATCAATCGACTTCGGCACATTTGTATAATTTCTTTTATCGAAAATGTATTCAGCATCTTTCACACTTCGGTCGTCGTTACCAAGCGGAGGAATCGTTTGAATGAATTCGGCCGCAGTCAAATCGGTGAACGGCGTCACCCCCATTTTCCAACTAACCAAATTCTTCTCATACAATAAATTGTGCGATTCAATTTTCTTGAGGTTGTCTCCGAAAATTTTGAATCGTTTCTGAGCTTCCTCATTCGATCTATACGATTTTTTATGGATTTTCTACGGAAAAATTTAATCACAAGCACGTTTCTAAACTTTTTTTCGTTAGTTTAAAATGACCTTTTTTATTATTCTCGAATGATTAATTTTTTTTTCAAAAGGTGATATAATTGAAAATATTTGAATAAATTGTAAAGGTTTAAGACATTGTATATCTTAATAAATAATGATCGAAATCATGTGAATGGACATAGTAGGTAATTCCAAGCATTATTTCAACAAAAATCGGACATAAACTCACCTGAAATTCCAACCATTCGCTATGTGCTTTACCAATCGAAACCGCTTCAGAAACGGAAAAAATAGCAAGTAGAGTGTAACAAATAAGCTGTAGGGAGTTCATTTTTGTTATTGGATAAGTTTTTCTATGAGTCAGTTTTTATAGTATACCGCAGTCCTTATTAAGAGGATTTTGACGTAAAAACCGAAATGGGTTGCTTTTTATCTAGACCCACTTGATCCAATTTACGAAAGATCTGTTATCGTACTATTGATGAAATCGATTCTATTAATTACAGATTAAGAATTTTCATAGAAAAATCTTTCTATTTTATCTTGTTTCATACATTTGCAAATACTTGAAGAGTTGTGAAATGAGATTGGAATTAAAAGATATGAATTTGCACAATAATCTCCATAAATCTGAGTGGACGTTTCTAGATGAGGCAACTTCATATACGCAATGACCGCAATACATTTTTCTTTATTATAGATTAAAATTTCAGTTTAACTTCCACATAATAATTTATTACGATATAAAAAATTCATGGACAGTTATGATTTCATTTAAAATCCATGCTTCTTTACTCAAAACCCATGCAATCCACATCGCTCAACTGACAAGTTTATGAAATATAGTTTTCAGACGACCTGATAAAGCTCTTCCTTGATTTCAGTCTCAGACCTGCAGGTTGCCCACCAAGGAGTGGATGTCTCAGACGACTTCATCTTTTCTTTGATTGCTATAGTTTATCTGCGAGTAAATTTCAAATTTATTTGAGAATGCCATCGTGCTTCGAAAGGCACGTAAAGCCGTTGGTCCCGGCTATATATTCAATATATAGTCATTAGGTCATGCCAGAGGCACTTGTGCGATCGGAAAACTGGCATTTGAACCCAGGTCAGGAGTTATACGATCAAAAAAATCTGCGAGCAGGGATGTTATTTCTATAAAAATGTATGGGTTGTCGAGTCCTGGCATTTTTGTGAAGTTATTAATTAACCCGTTATTTTAGTGCAACCTTCTCACGAAAGGTACACTCTGTAGATTTTACAGAGATGGAAATTAAATTAAATATAGTCCAAATAAATGTTTGATAACTAGTTTTCAGTTCTTGTATTATTGAACTGCAATTTCTGAAACCAGATGGTTAGTTGAATTTTGTTATTGATAAAATCTGATGATTTATCATAAATACATCATTAAGAAGTTGGCATTCTTTTCATGCTGCGAAGTCAAACTGTTTGAGAAAGATAAATTGAGCCGAAATCACCATTGACAAATTGGGTGAAGTAAAGTAAAATGCCACTGAACGAGAAAAGTTTCAGGCTCAGGAAGAAATATGCGTGGCCAAAGACAATGGAATTCACTAACGATATAAAAATGTTGTGCCATACTCTTTCGAATTTTATTTAATCTCTCTTATTTCCACAACCGTCCTATAAATTCTCCACCAATTGTATTACAAATTCGAAAGTAGATAGATAAATTTTTTGGCTTACAAACTGTTGCCAAAGATTTTTCATTTATTTCACGGCAATCTGAAGAATGGCCAAGCTATTTTACAATCACTTTCAACAGACGTCTGAAATGTGTGAATATAGCGATATCTGAAATTATGTTAAAACTCCAAAATGTCTGGAAAGGCGATGAAAAGTTCAGCAGTGGCGGGAATGTTATTGACTGCTAACAATGTGGAGTTGGTAATGAATACATTGAAATTACGTTTTGGCCTATCTGAATACATCATTGAAACTATTATTAATAGAGTTAAAAATTTACCTATAATACGAGATTCAAATTTCGAAAAAATCATACAGTTTCAAGTGAAGTTTCAAAACCTAGTTGCAACAATTAAGACTTTGAATTCGGTAGGTTGCATGCAAAATCCCACGCTTCTACCCTAAAAATGTTGTATAAATTACCATGACATGTTGAAAATTGAAATGATGAGTAATAATTTGCAAATGAAGTTACGGTAGATCTAGAAGATTTTGCGAAATGGCTTGACGAAATGGCAAAAGCTGTATGTTATGTAACGTTACCCAAAAATTCAGAAGGATACAGAGAAATTTTCACTCAAAGCAATACATTCAAAAGTTTTCTACCCAAAAGAGAATGAACATAATTTTCAATCGAATTACTTGGAAAATTTGTCATTATTATGACAAGACTCATGAGGAAATTTTGTTCAGAAATAGAAAAAGATGAAATCGATAAAAGGTGGCAGAAAGTTATTGAAGAGAAGCTGAGACTTTTTGTTTTTGAAAAAGAACTACAATAAATTCGAATGTAAGAGTAAAAAAGCTTATGGAGTTAAAGGCTGCAGACTATTTTCATCACAGTTTTTCTCCATAAAGATATCGAGAAAAAAGAAGTTTTTAACGCAAGTCAATGTGAAGAAACAACATGTGTTGTTAATTACAATTCGAAAAAGTATTTCTGATAGCATGATTCCGGTATTTTTGTATGGACCTGATAAGAGAGTGAAAGTAACCGCTCTGTGTGATGAAGCATCGACAGTTACATTAATTCATGAGAAATTAATTGATGAACTTAATTTGAGTGGCATCAAAGAATCATTATGTGTACAATGGACAAATAGTATGATGTCAAAACATGAAAATTCTCAACGATTAAACAGCAAAAGTAAAATTTACAACTTGAAAAATGCAAGAACAGTTGGGGATTTGTCACTGCCTCCTCAAGAAATCAATATGCAATATTGGCACAAATACTCCGCATTTGAATGAACTACCCAATGAAGATATTAACAATGAACAACCCCTACTTCTCATTGGGCAAAATAACATGCATTTGATTTATGCTCAACAAGTCTACTCTGGTCCAGAAAGTTTACCGCTTCATACTCAATGTAAATTAGGTTGGTCACTACACGGTGGTAGCTTACCACAGTGTAAGTGAGAAAATTTTTGAAGAACAAACCTTTCATCTTTGTACAAGGTCAATTTGAAAATAGTGAAGAAACAGAAATTTTGGAGCTTATGAAACAGTCGTTTTCCACTGAAAATTTATGAGTAGTAAACTTACCAAGAAAGTCAGAACAAGAAAACAGAGCTCTAGAAATAATGAAGAGAACTGCCATGTGGTAGGAAACCGATTTGAGATAGGTTTAGCTATGGAACAGAGATGATTTACAATTATCTGAAAGCAAGTTCATGGAAATGCAGATGACTTAAGTGTAAAGAAAAAATGTCAGAAGAATGAAAAGAATTGTAACAGCAATAACCAAACAATTCTATGTCGATGATTATTTAGATTCAATAGATGACGAAAAGGAAGCTTTAGAAATCATTTTAGAGGTTAAAGGAACCAACTTGGCGTGGTTTTGAGGTAGTGAACTGGATGTCCAATTCTACGATGATTAGAAAACAACTTGTTCCAGACGGTTTATGAAGAAGCCAAAACTTCAACAATCAAGAAGTTCAAAGAGTTTTGGGAATGCTATGGGACTCCGAAACTGATGAATTTTTATTTGCCGTTGGAGATAATTGGGAAAAAGAAGAAGTAACCACTAAGAGAAAAGTTTTAAAACATGTAATGTCACTTTTTAATCCGTTGGGCCTACTGGCATGTTTCACGATTCGAGGAAAGATATTGATGCAAGAAATTTGGCGTGCGGGAATAGAATGGGATGATGAGCTTCCAATCAACTTACAGCATTCTTGGTTGACTTGGAAAAAATGATTGGCAAGAAATCACAAAGACTCCTAGATGCTACTCACCCAATATTCCTCTTAGCGAAAACCATCGAAATCCACGTTTTCTGCGGTAGCAGTGAAAAATCATTTGCTACAGTGGCGTACCTACGACTTGTTACAGAAGATGATGTAGATATTAGTCTGATTACAGCAAAAATAAGAGTAGCACCCTTGAATCCATTGTCCATACCAAGATTGGAATTACAAGCTGCTGTGATGGCAAGCAGATTACATAGATCAATCAAGAAAAATTGGAAATCGAAATTGATAAGTCGGTGTTTTGGTCGGACTCAAAATTTGTTCTTAACTGGATCAGAAGTGACGGACGAAATTTCAAACAGTTTGTGTCATATAGAATCGGAAAAATACAAGATTTGACTAGGAATAGAAGACTGGCGATGGGTTCCAACAAATTGAATGTATCAGACGAAGCAACTCGAATATCAAAAGCTAAAACAGGAAATAGTTGTGAAGTCATTTCAAGAAATTGGTTTAGTGAACCAGAATTCTTAAGGTTAAAAGAAGAATTTTGGCCAAATGAAGAAAATCTAGATGTAGTTATTTCATACAAAATGAAAGAAATGAAGAAGGAATATCGAATATTAGAGCGAAGTCATTTGATTAGAGAACATAACGATTTTTTACCTGATATATCAAAAAATTTTCGAAATATCTTAAACCAATACCAACAACTGCATGGTGCTTTGAGGTTCTCAACAAAAAATTGATTACCCAAAGACGAAACACTTGTTAATTCAAGAACTCAAAGATGCAGAAGATATTTGGATCAGACGATCTCAGCAAGAAAGTTTTCCTCAAGAAATTAGAAGTTTACAAGATAACAAGAATCTATTAAAATTAATGATCTTGTTGTACTGGTCGATGACAATGCACCAAGGTATCAATGGAGTCTTGGAAAATATGTGCACTGTACCCTGCACTGTGCACTGTGGTCCTGATGGACGTGTACGAGTTGTGGACGTTAAGACTGCACGGAATACCTATCGGCGACCAGTTTCGAAAATATGTAAACTAGAACTAGATGACTGAAGAAAAGACAAGTTTTTCTACCAGTGGGGGAGAATGTGGTTTACTGAGTGCATGTTAACCGTTTATTTGATTATTTAAACTTAGAATTTAGTCACCTATGATTTTTGATAGATGTCAACATAATAAAAATAAATTGAAATTGGAAAAAGATCGACTGAAATTGAAATATTGAATTCCTTGTTATTGAGTGAATAATAAATAGTTTTGCCCAAAGAAATGTTTGATTTTTTTCTCCGGGTTTTTCACATATCTTGTTGATTATTGAAGCTCTCCTGGAATTTTCATATAAAACCTGATCATAAATACATCATTGACAAAAGTAGCATTTGGCCTGTTCGAGTTGCGTTGTAAAAGTTTGACGAAAATATATGAGCCGCATTGAACCATTGACAAATTAGTTGAAAGTCAAAACACGCCACTGAACGAGAGCAGTTGCCAGCGATGAAAAGGACGAGGGGTAATATGGTTAATTCGATTTGATTCAATTTCAATAAATTCACTTAATTTCGTTATTTTCATTTCAATTATTAATCGTCGGTAGCCCGAAACAGCTAGTGTCTTTGAATGGATATTTTAACACCCATATCATTTTCTCTTTCTGTTTTAATACAAATACCGTCCAAAAGAGAATAAATTCAATTCAATATCTTCCATTTACAAATTCTGAAGATTTCGATAGATAATTTCTGGCATATCAAACAAAGGCATAGACGATTTTCATTTATCTCAATCAAATTTTCACTTATCTTAATTTCTGCGCATACAGATAAAAATTATTATAGAAATATTTTATGTGAAACCAATGCTCCGTCTAAAAATGAAGAAAATTTGTTATGTTTTTCTGGTAACTTTTTGCGTTTGTCAAGGATTATTGTTTGACAACATGAAAAGTGAGTGGTTGGACTTTTTGGTATGTACTTTCAAAACAACTCTTTAAAAATAAGTTTAAAACACTTTAAATCCTATCTATAATATCACTTTACTATTTTTCTTTATTTTAAGGAACCCTTATATTGTTTCTAATTTTCGTTTGAGATATTTTCAACACTTTATCAGAGGTTTAAACTTATTACTATCAGCTTCCGCCATTTTTACGGTTTACTACTGAATACCGCCGTTTGCAATAAAAATCACCTCTTCTATACCCTAAAAATGTTAGAATCATTGCAAATTTCATTTGATTGGTAAAAAACTGATGATAATAATTCAATCTGTGACTTTTCTGTGCGAGTTATCAAGATTTTGTTAGTTATCTATGTTACGTTCTAATAAAAAAATTCGACCAAATAGGCGTAACTTTTCAATATATCACAATAAGTGAATATTCCTTTTAAAATTGTGCGCGCGGTACAGAACTATCGCTTGAGTTGAATTGTAGAAAGCACTTGAACCATACATTGTTTTATATTTTCATATTGTCGTACATGAGATCATCAAGACAAATGATCAGATCTTTCCTAACAATGCCGAAACATAATATATAAAATTTTTCTCCCTATAGAAAAAGTATGGAAAATCCTATCGATCAGAAGAAGAAGCTCAGAGACGTTTCTGAAATTTTCATGGACAACCTCAAAGCGATCGATTTACACAACTCGTTATATATAAGAAAAAGTTAGTTAGCTGGCAATGGGGACGCCTTAC
>JAIFOV010000287.1:0-23822 GCA_020654155.1 Novius pumilus
CGCTTTGGAAGACATTATTATGAAAACCTTGACCATACGATTCTTTATTATTCAAGTTTATAGAACTACTAACATACCATAGTTCATAGTTTCTGAGAAAAACGCGTTTCAAAATATTTTTTAAAATTTTCTCAAAAACAGGAGGGATGAGATTTCCGCAATTCAATATTAACTTTCTTTTTACCCTCTAACGATTCATCTTATCAAATTCTGGTATCTAATTTTTCGGAGAGACCCTATTTTTTCGTTGCATATTGTCTGAACTAAATGCTCATTCCGCAATTTGCCTCGTTCTTCAGCCGCGATAGCAAATATTGTAATTGAATTATTGTTATGATCAATTGTCGTTTTGAAACCTATATAGGAGTATAACCAATTATTGAAATTTCTATGGAAGGTGAACAATTTTGAGTTGGAATTTGCCGCCTTCGCTATCTCAGAGTTTTCACGTTTTTTCAAAGTTATGGCAAAAACTATCTACCGAATGGGCAACAATTCACTGTAGGCGGTGAATTCCTAGATGTAACTGAATAGTCGAAAAGCAGTCATCTCATGGTTAGTTGAAGTATGTGGGCAATGCTTTCAAATGTATAAATGTACGCACGAAGAGAAGCCATACGAACGTGGTCTATTTGAGAGGCACATTGGCGTTCCTCTCGGTCGACCTAATATTACGAAAGGGACGCGATGTTTTCAATTATTTCACGTTCTTCAGAGCCATGCGTCATTTCAGTAGACAAGTATTTTCGCCTCGTTTTTACCTCGATATCAACTCTTTGTCACAATTTTCGTGGCACTCTTACGTTTTTCATTCGTTCAATTGTTGGCCAATATACGATAAATTGCACTTCGAAAAAAAAAGAAGTCGAGAACAGAATGGCGATCCTCCTTTTTGACTACTCTATGCATTTCTTCTACTAGGTTTGTACAACTATAACTAAAGCTAGCCACGCACACATCTTAAACTTAAAGTCCATTATACACGATACGCGATTTCGCGATCCCACACTCGGCCATCCTGTGATTGACATCTGCCCCCAGATGACACACATCAATTTAATCGTCTCCTTCAGAATCGCTGGAGGTCGGATGTCGAGTAAAACAATCAGCTTCGTCCATTCCAGCTGATCACATCTGCTGCTTCATGTGATCAGCAGATGTCGTTGTCCGCTTTGTCCTTCGATTTTGATACCACGTTTTCACTTCAGTGTCCGTTAAGCATAATTTCGCCGCCAACTCCATCCTATCCTGTACACTAAGATACTTTTGTCTCTCGAAACTTTTGTGTAACGTTTTTAGTTGAAGATCGGTAAACGCCGTCTGCGCTTTTCGCTGTTTTTTGCTGAGTCCGCCGTTCGAACTTTGTGACGAATTCAATGAGTCGTCCCCCTATTATCCCCATCGGCGCGTTTCTGCTACGTCCTCAAATTCTTCAATCCATCTTGAAATGTTGGCCCCGTCGTCTCCTGTAAACGGTATAAGCACATCCTGCACATCTTGATACGTCATCGTTGGCGCTAATACCGTTGATGTATGCGTAGTTGCCATTTTTCGTTCCGCTTCCTCATTTCTTCTGTCATCATTGTTTGCTCGTCTCACTGATTCGCTCGGTTGCGCGATGTCATCATCACTTCTCGTGGTGCGTCGTTGACCGATTTCGTCGTGTCGGTCGTCATGCAATGCATTCTTGAACCTCGTCCTCATTTCCGGTTTCTTCCATATGGATTTCAACCCCAGTCGTCGTCGTCAAATCATCGATGTCGATTTCGTCTTCGGAACTCTAGTCGTTTTCATCCTCTTCCTTTTCTTCGTCGACATCCTCTTCGTCGTTTATTCTGTCCCGGTCGACCTGGAGCGCACTTTTTAAACGCGAAATTAGCTCACCTTTTCGTCCCGTCGTACGCAATTGTCTCTTCCGCAGTTCGTCTTTGACGAACTGCGCTCTTTGCAGCGCTGAACTTTGCTCTGCTCATAATCGTAACGTCGTTGCTTCAACTCTGATTCCGGCTGAGCCCCCAAATTTGTAGGATTCACTTTTCAAGGAATTATCAACGAAATTATAACGCTTATATTCAGAAAATTATAACAACTTCGAAAAACTTATTTCTCACTTCGTCACGCGTCGAGGATAGAATGGCGCGCTAAAGCGATCCTCCTTTTTGACTACTCTATGCATTTCTTCTTCTAGGTTTGTACAACTATAACTAAAGCTAGCCACGCACACATCTTAAACTTAAAGTCCACTATACACGATATATATTTAAAAAATAAATAATATGCGATAAGCAAATGAATTTTTAACATTTCTATTGCTCATTTAATCTACCGTCAGAAAAATGAACGATAGATTCGTTACAAAAAACTCTCTGCTTGAACGCTTTATTTCATTTTGATGATTACGTGCTTGAAATAGTTAAACGACTCCGCTCATCTTCGATCAAGATTGGAGCGCACTACACCGACCAACACGTCACATTACGCAAAAACGGCAGAATTAGCTCAATGGTAATAAACGAACCTCCGCGCACTAAACCGGAGACGTCGCAGATCGTCAAAACTTTGTCGGCTTTCTTGACGGTGGCTGACGGCACGTGATGGTCGGTCTAGTGCGCTTCAACCTTAACCGAATCTACCCATTGCCCCGAACCGATTTAATCACTTGTAGGGGCCAAAGGCGAAGCGCAAAATTCCGTCACGTGCATTCGGAAACGGATTGTTCAATATGGCTTGATGAAGCCAGATGTGTAACGGCTCTGAGATGAGTCGAGCGGTTAGCTTCTCGTTTAACGCATGCGTAGTCCACAAATTAAAATTCTTAAATAACTCTAAATCCATCCAACTGTCACAGGATTGACAAAATGCGCGGAAGCCAACCTATACCGTCGTATTCGGTCCAAAGAACTAGGGGGAGATAGAACGATATTGCGAAATGAGTTGTGCGTCTCTAGAAGTCAACAATCCCGACATTCGCAGCGGGGAATGCACACACACATACACACGCACACACACGCACACACACGCACACACACACACACACACACACACACACACACACACACACACACACACACACACACACACACACACACACACACACACACACACACACACACACACACACACACACACACACACACACACACACACACACACACACACACACACACACACACACACACACACACACACACACACACACACACACACACACACACACACACACACACACACACACACACACCACTTCTTTGAAATTGTAAATACTCTCAATAGAACGGGTCGATGAGTAACCATCGACGACTTGAAGACAGAACGAAATAAAGAGCAAGGCTGGTCCTTCGAGCAACAAGCGTTTTTCCTTAAACGAACAATCACGGTGTTTCAAGACCCAGTCGTTCTCGCACAAAAGGTTCTTTGAGGTGACAAAACACGCGACAACACAATTCACAAAAACAGGCATGTAATAAATTCACTAATTTTATATCAGATATATTTTATTGGACACGAACAGCAACAGAATTGAAAAAATTCAAGTGAAATGATTCAATAACCTATCATAACGACATTGAACATTTCTCATATGCAGCAGAATTAACTTATTCAGATTTGTGGAACATCGATCAATGGCACTTCCGTTAAATAGAAGTTCGTCGTATTCTCAGTGAGTGGTTTTGCTTAATCGGTCGATTCAAAGGTGAACTCCGAAAAGGAGTCCTTTCGAAGAACATTCAGTGGAAAATAATTTGAACGATATTCGCTGTCAAAATGAACGTTTTTGCTAACGGTAAATAAATTGTTTTGGTTTCAGTTTAATTTATGATTGTGCAAAAACATGAGCTGGAAAAAACATATTTGACCGTCAATTGAAATGTAGAAACGTAATTTTTTGTTCATTTTGCAGTGAATTTAATTTATTTATCTGCAAAAGATGTCGAGATAATCAAGATCTGCGGAAAGTGGCAGTTCCATTGAATGGACCATTGGGCGACTGAAGAATGTCATTTTAAAATATGGTCAAATCTACTTTACTGCATAAACCTGTAAACGTTGGTCCAACTTAATGACCAATTTGATTCCTTGGATAATGATAACGGACGATCACTCATTGTGTTAGAACAAACATAGTGAATCGGATTCGAAATGTATTGATGGTGGCCCTGAAAAGGGCCGATTGTGAAATATCGTTCGAAGTTTAAGATTTCTTCTCAGTTTTTTTGGGTAAAAGTACCGCCTGGATATTTGGCAATACTCCACCTTGAGCGATAGCCACTCCAGATAGAAGTTTGTTCAATTCTTCGTCATTCCTTATGGCTAACTGAAGATGACGAGGAATTATGCGCGTCTTTTATTATCTCGAGCCGCATTCCCGCCAATTCCAAAACTTCGGCGGCCAAATATTCCATAACGGCCGCTAAATAAACGGGAGCACCAGCACCGACGCGCTCAGCGTAATTTCCTTTCCTCAAAAGACGATGAATACGTCCAACTGGGAATTGAAGTCCCGCTCTCGTCGAACGGGTCTTTGCTTTTCCTTTAACTTTGCCACCTTTACCACGACCGGACATAGTGGAACTAGTGAAAAATTATACGTTCAACAAGCAAAAGGAACTAATTCCTTATAATATTCAAGAAAACACAATTTCAAAAAATAATGCGATCATAAAATATATATCCTCTGCTGATTTGCCAATAAAATTTTCGTGGCACCTATGGGCGGGATCTAAAAGTCGAGGGATAAAAAGTCAAATCTTGTCTTCTGTAAAGCAGCAGGAGTTATTGACTTGCAACGAATAGATAAATATAGCAAAAGGACAAAATTATAGAAATAATAATTATAATGAGAAGAAAAAAACAACGTAAAAATAATAATATTTAGAGCTTGTTTCACAATATCCAAGTAACGTGACAATTAGGCTAGTTTTAAGTTAATCGAGAATTAATCTAACTACGTCAGTTTCAAAATCTCAAAGTAGTGTTAATTGTCGATTAAAGTACCCAATAATTTATAGGTCGGATGAAGTGGCAAGTAACGCAGTTATGTGAACAGTAATTTTGATTTTGACTGTTTTCTCTGAAATTCTATTGTTTGCTGAATAGATTGCACATTCGTGTTTCCTCAGGACAATGTTTTCGATACTATTGAGGATGAATTCGGGCACGTTTTTTTCTGGTTTCTCTTTTAATACCTTTTTATTTAATCTGTAGTTCTTTTCCCGTTCTATAAGTTACGCCAGAATTGCTATTGAAAGCTTTTTCGATTACATTCCAGCATCAATTTTGTCACTCCACTTTTTTCATTTCAGATCATTTTTTCTCCGCTACTAAATCAATGAGTAAGTCGGTTTCTTAACTTGTGAGGTTGACACTCATTTCCCGTTTTTGTGTCATGGTGTTACACTTGAAATAAATCTCTTATAACAGATACCCCGGAAAGTGAATAGTGGTTAGTGATTGACGAATAAACTTCAAACGATTCCCTTGGTGAAAAGTGAAAAATATGACTCTTGAAGCGACGTTGCGTGGTCTATTTTCCAATTAGTTACTTGGATGTTAATCCTCATTTGTGGAACGAACTAATGTTTACTCAGAAGATTTAACCGGTACTTAAAATGTATGACAAGTAACTATTTGAAGCTTTATTTCCACATTGTGAAAAACCCTTAAACTCGGTGTAACGGAATAGTGCAAAATTACTTAAGCAGAACCACTGCCGTATGTCCTATGTGATCATCAACCTTTAACTGTGAAGGTCATAATTTTGACATATTTCCTTGGGTTCGTTCTCAAAAGTGTAATAAATCTGAAGGTGACTATTATGTCTAGGCATTCTTATCGTGTCACGAGATGGAGATGGATGAGCCCATCCACGTTTCGATTTTTGTCTCAATGATAATTGTCCAGAACCGACGGTTGTCAATCTTCTTTGGAAAACTGAAAGCGGCTCATCATCCGAACTGGCATGTTACCTGTCCCGTTAATGTCATCGATTTTTGATCACTCTCATGATTTTCCACGAACAACCTTGAACAGTATCTTTATTGTCTTTCAAGGGCTCATTGTCTTCATTTTCAAACAAATTCGTATCGATTTTTCATCCCCTGCTTTTGATGACGGCAATTGCGTAATGAAAGTTTGATTTCCTGATGCCAAGTGAGAGATATATCTGAAACGAGTGGCTGGTAAACTCAGGAAAAGAACAATTAATGAATATTAACAATCTTTCGGTGATAATCATTTTATAATTAGCTCATAAGCTGAAGAAAGAAGCATTGAAATGTTCGGGCCAGCCATAAGCTTAACACTCTCTCACTATTATTATATCCTTTTCTCAATCAACAAATCTTTGCAAAGGATGATATCTTCTCAACAACCATAATATAATCAATCTCAGATGTAATGCCTCAGTTATAATGAATATCAGATGTCTGTATCAGAATCGTGGACCTGGGGTGTGTTATCTCTTTACTGAACGCCCGTTTAACCCCTAAAACCGGAGCTGTTGAGCACCCGCCGCATTCCTCGCCGACATAAATCAATTCTTCTGAGTATTACTCGCCGCGCAATACACAATAGATAGTTGGTAGACGGAAAACATAAAATCCTCGGGTACATTCGGATGATTTTCTCAAATCACCTTCGATATCGTCGCCTTAAAATGATGAAGTTAGGCTTATGACGGGAGGAGTTAGTGTTCGATATCATCGCGTCATATAAGGGAAAACGAAAGCAATTGCTATTGTGTATTCGAGTTAGCCCTGCATGTCAGTGAACGTCGAATTTATTTCGCTCCGAGAATTTTCGAGTTTTTAATTCGAATTTTGTCGTTTAACTTCGTTTTGGTTTATTTGGTGCGTGATGTCCTTAACGTTAGTTCGTTAGGACAACAGTTTTTCCCCGTTCCCTACGGTAAGACAAGCCGGTATCGGAACCGGCTTGCAACAGTGATAGGACACTTAAGTGAATTTTCCCGTGTGTAGTGCAATATGGACGCTCAGCAATTCGAGGATATGGACGATATTAATGTGCAATCGATTCTTGAAGACTCCGCCAGAAAAGATGCTCAAATCGCCAGTCTTGAAGCAAAACTCAACGAAGCCACGTTAGAAATCAAAAAATACAATCAAACCTTACAACAGGTAATCCACAATGCAAATTTATTTAAAGAAGAACGCGATTCCCTTAGGAAAAGATTCTTGAACTCTGAAGGTGAGTCTAATTCGGTAGATTCAAAGAAATCCGGTAAAGCGAAACGCAAAAGAACCTCAAAGGAGGAGCTTTCAGCTCGTTCTTCCACGTCATGTTCAGTTATCGCAAAACCTGTAGTTTCTAATACCGATATGGATACATCCAATGTTTCCTCCGTAAGCTTATCCGCTAATCCAATTGAAGTTATAAATGATTCTGATAACATCATTACCGTAAATCCAGTGATGGGAATAAATGAGTCCCAAAATTCCGTTACATCCGTTCCTTTATCTTATCCGTCACAACAAAACCAAAGTCAAGCTCCTGCTCCAAAAATCAGAGTACCTCCGATAGTTGTTCGTGAGGAGAACAAATGGAAAGTGATTAACGAAACTTTGCGAAAAGAAAATATCAAATTCAATTCGGCCCGAGCGACTCGCGAGGGAATTAAAATTCTTCCCACCACTCCAGATGATTATAGAAAATTAAGTAGAGTTTTAGAGAATGACTTGAAAATTCCGTTCCATACTTTTCAAACGCAAGAAGAAAAGAGATTACACATAGTAATAAAAGGAGTTCCGATAGATTACACATCATCTGAAATAATTGCCGAACTAGAAGCTCGCGATTTCCATCCGTCATTAGTACATCGAATGACCAGAAGGATCAATGATTCTCGTCTTCCGATACCAATTATTATCGTTCTTCTCCCAAAAGCTGAAAAAGAGATTTTCAATATTGTTGGTATGTTCAATTTGAAAGTTACGGTCGAAACTTTACGCAGAAATCGAGAAATAACACAATGCCATAGATGTCAATTGTTCGGGCACAGCCAGAATAAGTGCTCCGCAAATTATAAGTGCGTAAAATGCGCAGGTAACCATTCTACTGCGGAATGCAAAACCGAGAAATGCCCCGCCAAAATGTTGTCTTTGTGGCGGAGACCACACTGCAAACGCCCGAATTTGTCCGAGACGACCAAAACCGAAATCTCCGACTGGGTTTAACGCCCAAAATACCGCACCCAGGCGCTCTTTTGCACCTGTGGATTCGTCGAAACCCGTCTGGGATGGGAAAAACGCAGCGCTTTTTTCCTCCCCCCAAAATTCAACGCAATTACAAATTCAAGAACTTATGTCATCTATGGTAAAACAATTTGAAACACTGCTTAAAGCACAGTTCGCTTCACTTACTCGAAACATTCAATCGAGCGCATGATTCTTTAAATCCGTCCAATCTTAAAATCACTATTTGGAATGCCAATGGAGTAAAAGAAATAAAATTCACATTTTGAATTTTCTTTTGCTTCATAATATTGATATTTTTCTTGTTCAGGAAACTCATCTCAAACCTCATGAATCCTTCAAAATTCCAAATTATTTAGTATACAGAAACGACAGGTTAAATGGTCGTTTTGGTGGCACCATGATACTTATTAAACAGAATCTTTCACACTATCAAATTATTGTTCCTCTCTTCAATGCCTTGAAATTACCCAAATTAAGGTCGTTATGTCTGGTCAATATCACCTTCGTATTTGTAGTCTGTATCAGCGACCAAGTAAATTCCCGGTCAGATTTGAATATGACAATTTGATTCTCCAAGATACATGCCCTACAATTCTTGGTGGTGATTTTAATGCGACTCATTCTTCTTGGGGTCTTCCTTATACCAATAGATTCGGCCGTTTCATAGACTCTTTCATTTCTGATCACAATCTTTCGATTATCCTTCCAAATGAACCTACCCATTTCCATAACGAATCTTCCTCTTCTACCATAGATTATTTTTTAATGAAAAATATTTCCCGTAATTTTTATCTTGAAGTCCATCATGAGTTAGATTCTGATCATCTCCCTATAACACTTCATTTAGGCGATTCCAATAATCTTCCAAATTTAATTTCGAATTTCACAACTGATTGGTCAAAATTCAAAGAGTTCCTCTCAAATACTCAAGGTATTCCTATCATTGATTCTATTGACGACTTAGAATCAGCAGCTTCCAAAATTCAGAATGATATTTCCGCCGCTCTATCCAATTCCAAAATTCCAATACAAAATAATCAAATTCGTTTTCTAGAATTCCCAGTCGGTCTGAAAGATTTGATTAGAAAAAAGAATGCAGCCCGCCGAAGGGCAAGAACAACGTTTAATCCCTCGGACAAACAATGGGCAAATTATTTACAAAAACAAGTACGAGAAAAAATTACGAAATTCAATAACGAAAAGTGGGAAGAACACCTCACAAGAGTAAATAATAACGACAAAACATTTTGGGCAATGACGAAAAATTTAACCAAGGGAGTAAAAAACGTTTCTACACCGCCGATCGTACTTCCAAATCAGATTATAGAAAACCCGAAAGAAAAAGTAGAATATTTCGCAGACAATTTAGAAATTCAATTTACTGAAAATGAAGAGCCTTCTTTTCCGGATAAAATTTACGAAATTAAAAGAAATATTGCATGGATGAAACGTACGAATCCAGACTCAAAATTCCAGTTCACAACACCACAAGAAATTAAAAGTATAATATCTAATTTAAATAACAAAAAGGCTCCTGGATTCGACAACATTAACAATAAATCGTTAAAAAATTTACTGACGAAACAATTTGTTGAAATAACAAATATCGTAAATGCAATGTTTCGATTACATCATTTTCCGTCGTGTTTTAAACATGCTGTCGTTATACCCATTCCTAAAGGAGGTGTATCCGCTACGATTTTCGATAACTTTCGACCGATAAGTTTACTTCCAACGATAGGAAAAGTTGCAGAAAAGGTGATACTTCTTCGAATCAAAAACTTAGCACAGACAGACGAGGTTCTTCCTGAAGAGCAATTCGGTTTCAGAGAACACCTTTGCACAACTCTGCAAACAATGAGGTTGACGGATTTTGTTGAAAATAATTTTCGGAAGAGATGGAAAGTAGGAGCGATAATGCTAGATGTGGCAAAAGCCTTCGACAAAGTCTGGCATGAAGGCTTAATTTCAAAATTAATAAGTATGGGTTTTCCAATTCACATGAATAAATTACTTTATTCATACCTGTCGGATCGTACTTTTGTTACGAAGATCAACGGAATTTCATCGTCCGTGAGAAATATCGAAGCAGGTGTACCCCAGGGCTCCTGTTTATCGCCGTTACTATACAATTTATACACCTCAGACATACCGAGGGATGACAAAAATAAATTGTTTTTATATGCAGATGATACAGCTATTGTTTCGGCATCTCCAAATGAATCTGCAGTTTCGGCCCGACTTCAAAAGCATATGATCAAAATTATGAAATGGTGCAAAACATGGAAAATAAAGCTAAACATTTCCAAAACGCAAGCAATTATTTTTCGCAAAAATAGAAGGAAAATAAAAATTCCAAGAAAGGTCAAAATTTACGATAGAAGTATTCCATGGCAAGATAAATATGTAAAATATCTGGGGATACTTTATGATAGACATTTAAAGTGGAATATCAACGCACGTCACCGGTTAAATATTGGAAGATCACTCATGAATAAACTTCATCCCTTGACGAACAACAAAATTTTGAGTATTAACAATAAACTAAAATTGTACTTTAATATAATACGGCCTTCAATTACCTATGCTGCACCTTCATGGATCAAAATTTCGGACAGAATGAAAAAATCTTTACAATCTTTGGAAAACAAAATCTTGAGGAAAATCACAAAAGCTCCCTGGTTTGTGAGAAACTCGATTATAAAACGAGATTTGGGAAACCCCATCGGCATCATTGAGTTTATGTCAATGATGAGTTGTAATTATCGTTTGAAAGCCCAAACACACCAAAGGGCTTTCATAAGGAACGCTTTTAATTAAGCACCCTTCAAATATTTTCGTTCTCTTGGCATGGTGAACGTGCCAAGACGATTCCGTTGCAAAAATTTCCGTTTCAAAAATTTTTGATATTATATACGTAAGGAGCCTAGGCTCAACGTGAAAACAAAAAATGCCCGATCAATGAATTGCTATTGTCATAAACACGTAATCATTTCAAATCGTTCGACGTAACCAGTGTTTTGAGAAACGAGATGCCCCCGAAAGTAAGCGGAAAAGCTGCGAAAAAGGCTGGAAAAGCCCAAAAAAATATCTCCAAAAACGATAAAAAAAAGAAGCGCAGGAGGAAGGAAAGCTACGCCATCTATATCTACAAGGTGCTGAAGCAGGTTCACCCCGACACGGGAATATCTAGCAAGGCCATGAGCATCATGAACAGTTTCGTCAACGATATTTTTGAACGCATAGCCGCCGAAGCAAGCAGACTGGCACATTACAACAAACGTTCCACGATTACGAGCAGGGAAATTCAGACGGCTGTTCGACTTCTGCTGCCAGGTGAACTTGCCAAGCATGCAGTCAGTGAGGGAACGAAAGCTGTCACCAAATACACCAGTTCGAAATAAACGACATCATTCGACGAATCTCCTCCAATCTGGGACAAAGGGCAACAACAGTTCTTTTATTTCGTTTCGGGACGAATAATTAAAAATCGGTTCTTTTCAGAACCACCAATGATAGTGAATGAGTCGAATATCTACGATTGCGGATATGTAACGTTGCATGCATTAAAAACTAATATTGTACGATTGAATGGCGTGAATAGAAATGTGGATAACACGTTCCTAAGTCAAGCAAAGTGGCCGGGAGACTTGGTCTGTTAAAAATAGAAAATTAAAAAAAAAAATATAAATATATATATATATATATATATATTAGGTGTATAAGGGTGTTTCGACTATAGAGGGCAGATTTGAAGTAGTCCAATCTAATTTTTTTAATGACTCAATATTTCGTTACACAATCGTGAACATCCTCGGGAGTAACTATAATTATAATACGATTGTTAAAATACGGTTGATAAGTTATAAAGGGACTTACATTACTTAGACTTGCTATGAGCTTACGTTTCTTTCGGAGAGCGAATTTTTTTAAATGTACAAGATGTTATTTGACAATTAATGATAACAATTTCATATTACAACGGTTGTTAAGCAATTTAACAATTAATTGTTGATGTCGAGGGAGAGTAGAAAGCTGAAAATGTTACTTAGATTATCAGTATCTGATTTCTCATTCATAGTGTTATTTTTCCTTATGTTACACATTTCCAGAAAAAGACGTCTCTTGTAGTTAATTTCACGATCTAAAATTTTGACATTATCGAAATCAATGTTGTGTCCTGTATTTTTCTTATGTTTTCCTACTGCACATCTTTCTGGTCTCAAAACGCAGTCACTCTTATGTAATGCAATCCGTCTTCCTAAGGCTTGTGATGTTTGACCTATGTATATCAACGGGCATTGCTTACAATTCAGTTGATATATCACGTTTTTGGGAAAGGATTAATTGGGGGGAACACCCCTTCCCCAGAAATAACGAATAATTTAACGAATATTAATCAAACATTCAAAACGTTTGCATCATCCATGAAAATAAACAAAAGACCACAAACAAACTATGCTCATTGAACAACCAATCCACATCTACTTCTCTAACGTACACAACACCCCTACACGCCCAATTCCAACAATACCGACGGCCACGCATAATGTGAAAATTTTCCCCAACCAACCAACCAACAGATCAACATCATTGCCGAGAAATTCCGAAACTTACAACATAAAATTTTATCAAACGCTCTCGCCGTCGCTATAACTGAATTCGTGATGGTATGACGGGAAACGACCAACGAAACACACATTAACCTTTCAAACAAGCATTTCATCATCACTACAAAACATAAAACCACTAATAAAAATCGACATACCACCGCATCAATTTTTTTCACACCATAAACAAATAAAACATCAGATGGAATTCAACACTTATTGACTGCTACCTTCAATTATATCACAATCAAATTTTAATATTGCAAATAACATTCGGCCCATAATAAGGGGCGTCTCTCGACAAATAACTTCAATAGATATTGAAATAATATCACTAGGAAAAATCTATGAATTTATGAATAATCAAAACGTGATGAAGAAGAGACTGTGACAAAAATCTTTTCAAAATTAATACATTTTCTGATCCTATCGGAAATTGTTTCTAATTTCCTTATTTCTACTATTTTGGGCTTATTGCGAAAAGTACGTACGTCATACACTGCGTGTTAGAAATAATGATTGACTTTTCAATCGCAATAATTGCAGTTCATCTCAGTCATTTCACAAAGCATTTCTACAACTTTTACAGGAGATAGTCAAAAGTGGTCAAAAGTCAATAATTAATCACTGTCGGAGTACTTTTTTTTAATGGCGCCTGCACTCTTACTAGTAATACTGGTATATATTGAAAAAGTATTTTTCCCAATTTTTTATAATTAATTGCATAAAACATAATGTAAATATAATAGTGTTACAAATAGCAAAACAAAAAGGTGAACTGATCGCATATAATCAGGATTTGTTCACATAATTTTCCAATGAAGATAACTGAGGTAAAGGTTGAAACGCGGAAGTTAAAACTGTTGCATTTGACGCCATGGCGAATCTCCCGATATTAGCGACCCCACTCTCGAGAACAATGGACCCCATTCATTCAATTAATATAAATATTGGCCTGATGGTGTGGCTCGGGGCAGTCTTTCGACAGCCACTCGGCGAAGCAGTTCTGAGCGTTTTCTCGACAAATCGACTTATTCTTCACCTTTAAACGCACCCACACTTATAAAATGGGACCGTTCAACCACGGCCCGTCGGACCTTTTTCACAAAAATTAAGGTTCCGGCAACAAATGGCGCCCTGTAACGTGGGGCAAGTTGAATTCGAATAATTCATCGTACCATCGACCCAACGCCGGCATCGCAACCCCAAAACCGAAATTCTCATTTCGCTGGGACAATATCGATATGGAATGCGACTACATCGCCCGATGCTTTTCGTTTTTCCAACGTTCGCCAAACGCCAAGTCCACGACATCGCAACGACACATAAAACCGAAATTTTCATTTCGTTTTAAAATGTCGATACCGAAAGCGACAATTTTTACGTTGTCCGACGTACTCCAAACGCCAACAACTCGACGACCAAAATCGAAATTTTAATTTCGCCGTTAAAATGTCGATACTGAAAACGACTTTCGCTCCGTTCTTCGACGTTCACCAACGATCCATCGTCCAACAAGTTCTGGGACTTTAACAACCCAGTGGCGCCCAACCGACCTACCGAGAGGTCACTCTTTCGTCGTGGCCCGCCAGCCGGCCACCGTCCGTTTTCGTTCGACGTTCCTCCGTACCGAAGATGCCATTCTCCGACGGGTTCGGAACTCCAGCCTGTGGCCGACCAGACTGCAGGCCACTCCAAATGACGCGATCACCTCCATTCTTCGACGGCGAAGTAAACCACGAGCTTTACTTCCGTTGTTTCCGAAGATTCTGCGAACGGTTTCACATCTGCTACGACTCCGAGAGGACGCAGCTGCTCCTTACATGCTTTACCGGGGAAGCGGCAGATCGTATGAGCCAGTACGACCTGAGAGACGAAACGCTCGACGAGATCGAATACCTCGTTTATCTCGAATTCGCCGATTACGACTTCGTCCCGTACGCCGGTGCCGAGACCAGAAAATTCGACACCAGGAGCAGTCCAGGCTCCGCCCATTCGAAGATCCGTCATGACTCCGCCTCTCCAAAGTTCTTTCAAAATTTTGGGGAAAAATCGCCACCACCATCGACAACCAGCCACCCCGACGGTCCGGACGCCTTCGGTGACCACCCCAATGGCAGCCCCTCGAAGCAGAAGCCAGTGGTCCACAAACCGATCGTTCCCGTCGCCGCACCCAAGCGGCAATCGTCTTCCGTCGCTGCGTCCAAGCAGCCCCGTTTCACATCGCCGGACGGCGCCGCACCCCAGATGCCGCCGCTCCAACCGTCTTCCGTCGCCGCACCCAAGCGGCAATCGTCATCCATCGTCGCTGCACCCAAGCAGCCAAAACCAATTCCGACTTCGCGATGTTTTTCCGACGGCGTCACTGGAGCCAAGCAGCGCTCACCGAAGAGGTCACCCGTCCAGCCGAATACATCGTCGCCGCCGACCGCTGCACCCAGGCAGCCGGTCAATCGTCAACTTCGCCTTCTGCAGGCCATGTCATCGACCGTCCAGACGCCCAAGCTGCGTACTCGTTCCATCGCCGTCACGAAACAACCCGTTTCGTCATTCGCCACGGTTTCGCACCAACCTGCCGAGTTCATCGTCGCTGCTGTCCAGCAGCCACTTTCGGTTACCGACCAGGTCGCCGTTCACGCGCCCAGCGTGATTCCATCGTCTTTCGCCGTCGTTGCTGTCCAGCAACCGACCTTCGCCGTCGCTGTCGTCCGACAGCTTTCCGTCTCCGTGGACGCCGTCCAAACGTCCGTAGCATGCCCGCTACGAATCGACGATGAACCCGCTATCATCGCTACCGTTGGCCGCACGGTCAACGAGATCGAGCCCGACGAATCGCCGCTTTCAATTCGTATGGAAAAATTTAGCCGACAAGGTGCTGACCCAGACGCACCTGCAAGTTTCGCCAACGTATACGAACCCGATTCCGTCAAGAGTTCGATTTCTTCCGTCGTCGTCCAGACGTCTCATTCCGTTTCCGCCGTCGTTGCTGTCCAGCAACCGTTCTTCATCGTCGCTGTCGCCCGACAGCATACCGTTTTCGCCGTCGCCCAGCCGACTTTCTCCGTTCGTGACGTCGCCCAGACGTCTCATTCCGCTCACGACATTACTCAGCCGACCAAGTTTTCTCTCGTCGTCGCCCAGACGACTCATTCCGTTACTGCAACATACGACACGGTGAACTTCTGCCGCCGAGGTGCTACCAAAAATGCGCCTGCAGAATTCATCAAAATGGTTATGCCGCCAATAGCCATTTTCGTCATCACACCGAATCCAGACCCGCCATGGAACTTCGAACCATGGAAATCTTCACCCCAACGGCCGCCCGACGCCGTCCGACGCCTTATCCCGCCGAAGCCGCCTGACGACCCTCGTCAAGCTTCGCCCACATCCCGGCCAGGGGATGCTCCGACGCCAGCCACCACATACACCACCTTGCGAACACTGACCAGTGCGTGCCCGCGTGTGTGTGGTTTCGAACTTTTCGGGATAAGTGACGTTTTTCCGTTTCTTTTTCTTTGTGCCTTTTAATTTAAGATTTTCTATTTAGTTAAGTTTTTAGTTAAGGGTTAATTTTGTAATTTTTCGATCTTCAATAAAACCTTCTGCTCACGGCGTTTCACTCGAGTCCCACATCGGCCATATTGCGAAAATATTAAAGGGGGTCCAGAGGGGGTCGCAAATATCTTAACGGGGGGGCGACTGACGCCATGGCGAATCTCCCGATATTAGCGACCCCACTCTCGAGAACAATGGACCCCATTCATTCAATTAATATAAATATTGGCCTGATGGTGTGGCTCGGGGCAGTCTTTCGACAGCCACTCGGCGAAGCAGTTCTGAGCGTTTTCTCGACAAATCGACTTATTCTTCACCTTTAAACGCACCCACACTTATAAAATGGGACCGTTCAACCACGGCCCGTCGGACCTTTTTCACAAAAATTAAGGTTCCGGCAACACATTTGACGCAATTGCGGATTTCCCAATATTCGCGACCCTCTAATGGATTTCCCCGAGAACAATGGACCCTTTCATTAATCGGGTATAAATATTGGACCGTTTGTGTGGCTCGGGGCAGTTCGTTCGCCATTCTAAAACGATAAACTACGACTACTTATTCGCTCCAACCTCAGTGCCCCAGCACTGCAACGAAAAGCTTGACCAAAAGCCAACGATTCAGGGAGTGCCGCCGTTCACGAGAACCGGCATTTTACTCAACCGCGCTGAACCCCTGCAACGAAAATTCATCATATCTAAACGACCGCTCGTCAAACGAGCGCAACGAAATTACGAGACGTACGATTCTCGACACGCTCCGCTGAGCGATATTCCATCCGCGAACGAGGGCATTCCGAAACCCTCGCAACGAACTGGAACTCGACCGGAATCGAGACGTCCGCATCGAAAACGGGCTTGGGTCTCCTACACCCACCTGTACGGGCAACCGCGCAGTCCGAAAACAAGTGCAACGTAAAAATCCAGCCGCGGCCGGGTTCGATACGCCGACCGCCAGAAACACCGACATCCGCGATTTCGCGATCTCCGCGGCACCCGCGATCGCGATCTTTGGGCCACGCCCCCGCGGATCCGAACTACCCGAAATCATCGGAAAACTACTATTTTTCGTCGGAAAACGGACCAGCCGGCAACAAATGGCGCCCAGGAACGTGGGGCCAAAACGAATTTGATAATTTGACGAACCAACGACCCGAAATCCAACGAGTTCTGGGACTTGAATAACCCAGTGGCGCCCACAACACGAAAAACCCATGCCGAACTTGCCAAAGGGCGAGAAAAAGCTCAAGCACCGCGAAAAGAAGGTGGCCACAAAATCATCTGCAACTGAACCCGAGCAGAAGATTGCCATACCCATCCAAGCAATGGACAACACACTACCAACGACCAGAATGGGCCTGAGAAAACCGCCGACGTTCTCGGGCAAAGCATCGCAGTGCCCGGATGCATTCCTAACCAGATTCGAAAACTATGCGGCATCCGAAGGCATTGACAACGACGAAGATCTTCAGCAGCTCCTCATCTCGTGCTTGGAAGGTGCCGCGACAACTGCCCTCCAACGCTTCTCACTCGAAGAATTAACGTACGCACAGATCAAACGAACCATCAGTCGAGAATTCGGCAGCCCAGCGGTCATACGAGCTCTGAAAAAGAGTTTCGACCAGGACACACAAGGCGACGATGAGATACCGGACGCCTTCATCATGACGAAGGAGCGGCAAGCCAGCCGCCTCTATCCAAACGAAGACCCACAGACGCTGACCGAGCGCATAATGGATCTTCTTTGGCCCGAACTAGCTGGAATGGTACGACCACACAGACCACGTACGACCGACGAATTAATCGACCTTACCATGGACGTGTATCCCACGGCGAAATCACTGCGGGTTGCGGCGCGTGCGGCGGCTACACAACCCAAGCAAATGCAGAAGAGTGCGCCGAAAAACACGAACAACAGGGACCGTCCGCCAGCAAGAATGGGCGACGACTTACCACCCTGCCACTATTGCCCAGGCAACCATTGGCATCGCGATTGCCCGCAACGGCAACAACGACAAAACACTCAGCCGCAGGGAAACTAAGTGCTGGTCGGTTCGTCAACCGACCAAACGATGCCTCGGACAACAATTTCCATACCAGCACTGAAGCGAACACTGAAACCCAAACGACCTCGCCGAAACAACCACCAACCGACGCCCCTTTCATTGCTGCCACGGTACAAACGCAACCAAGCCCACGCTTACGGATCAACCTTGGGGAGACAAGCTGTGAAGCCCTAATCGACACGGGAACCAATCTCAACATATTGGACAGCCGACTCGCACCCCAGTCCGCTACCCAAGGGCCGACACTGGGCACAGTAATGAGCGTCACAGGGGAAAACACGGTGCTAAGGGGATCAGTTACGCTACCAGTCACCATAGAAGGGCTAACTGCGCTAACCACTTTCCACATCCTTGATCAGCCAGCCGTACAGGTGATTTTAGGGATGCCATGGATTATGGAACAACGGGCAACAATCGACGCGGCACGTTGCTGTGTTCACTTCGGGAATCAACAACGAAATCTCGCCTACTGGTGCTACCGACCGAAGCAGACCGACCCACAACTGGAAGTACCTGAGGTCAACCACCATTTCCCAACAGAACATGAGGCGGCGTTCCGAAAAATCCTGCAGCAGTTCCATGAACAAATGGACCCGAACGGTGCACCAACCCAGACAAGCAGCCTTCAACACAAAATTGTTCTGAAAAACCCGGACCAAGTCGCATACACCAGACCATACAGGGTCAATGACCAAAAACGCCGAATCATCATGGACGAGGTCCAGCAGCTCCTTCAGGATGGCCGCATCCGCCCATCCAGCTCGGACTTCTGCAGCCCAGTGATTGTCGTAACAAAGAAGAATGGGAAACCGCGGCTGTGCCTAGATTTCCGAGCCTTAAATAGCATCACCCAGAGCGAAGCATCACCATTGCCGAACATAACTGATTGCATTAAGGACATTGGCGCAGCAACCATCTTCTCAACACTCGATCTCCGGCAAGGCTACTGGCAGATCCCTCTCGACGAATCCAGCAAAAAGTACACCGCTTTCGCAACTCCCGACGGCGCATTATACGAATTCAACGTCATGGCCTTTGGACTGAAGAACGCGCCCGCAACCTTCCAGAGGTTCATGACTCAGAAGGTCTTGGCCGGCTTATCTTTCGCGACAGTTTACCTGGACGACGTGGTCATCTACAGCCACAGCTACCCGGAACACCTAGTGCACCTGCACCTTGTATTCGAGAGATTGCAGCAACATGGGCTACGGTGCGCACCCGAGAAATGTGTGTTCGGCACCAAAACCATCGACTACCTGGGCCACGTCGTCACAGACTCCGGAAACCATCCTAGTGAAACACACATTCAACAAGTGTTGAACTACCCGACGCCCACTTCACGGACCGCTTTACGCAAATATCTGGGAACTGTGGGCTGGTTGCGCGAATACATCCTGTTGCCGGAACCTTAATACTGGCGAAAAAGGTCCGACGGGCCGTGATTGAACGGTCCCATTTTTAAGCGTTGGTGGGTTCGGTGGTGTAGAAATACACAGATTGTCGAGAAATGTTCTGCTGAATGGCTGTCGAACGACTGCCCCGAGCCACACCATCAGGCCAATATTTATATTAATTGAATGAATGGGGTCCATTGTTCTCGAGAGTGGGGTCGCTAATATCGGGAGATTCGCCATGGCGTCAGTCGCCCCCCCGTTAAGATATTTGCGACCCCTCTGGACCCCCTTTAATATTTTCGCAATATGGCCGATGTGGGACTCGAGTGAAACGCAGTGAGCAGAAGGTTTTATTCAAGATCGAAAAATTACAAACTAATCTTAACTAAGCGGAAAAATCAAAACTTAAAATTAAAAACACAAAGTTCAAAAGAAGCGGAAAACGTCACTCATCCCGAATGGAAGTTCGAAACCACACACTCGCGAGGTTGCACTGGACAGTGTTCGAAAGGTGGCGATGTATGTGGCTGGTGGCGTCGGATCATCCCCTGGCCGGGATGCGGGAGAAGCACGACGAGGGTCGTCAGGTGGCTTCGGTGGGACGAGGCGTCGATGTCTCGAAACGGCGTCTGGCGGCCGTTGTGGCGAGGTTTTCCATAGCTCGGTTTGCCATGGTGGGTCTGGCTCTGGCACCAGTTTCGTGATGGAACGGAAGAACGAATTAACCATTTTGACGAAATCTGCAGGCGCATCTGTGGTGGCACCTCGGCGGCTAGATTTCACCAAGTCGTGGGTAGGTTGGACGCTCGTTTTGTGGATTCGAGGTCCGTAGTGATCGGCGAGTGACTGCTGGTCGACAGCAGGAACGAAATGTGTCGGCTGGGCGACGTCGAGAACGGAGTGGGTCGTCTGGGCGACGACGAGAACGGAACGAGTCGGCTGGGCGACGGCGGGAACGAAGTGGGTCGTCTGGGCGACGACGAGAACGGAACGAGTCGGAAGGGCGACGTCGAGAACGGTGTGGATCGTCTGGGCGACGACGAAAACGGAGCGAGTCGGCTGGGCGACGGCGAGAGCGAAGTGGGTCGTCTGGGCGACGACGAGAACGGAACGAGTCGGCTGGGCGACGGCGGGAACGAAGTGGGTCGTCTGGGCGACGACGAGAACGGAACGAGTCGGAAGGGCGACGTCGAGAACGGTGTGGATCGTCTGGGCGACGACGAAAACGGAGCGAGTCGGCTGGGCGACGGCGAGAGCGAAGTGGGTCGTCTGGGCGACGACGAGAACGGAACGAGTCGGATGGGCGACGTCGAGAACGGAGTGGGTCGTCTGGGCGACGACGAGAACGGCATGAGTCGGCTGGGCGACGGCGGGAACGAAGTGGGTCGTCTGGGCGACGACGAGAACGGAACGAGTCGGCTGGGCGACGGCGGCAGAAATCGAGCTCTTGACGGCTGCAAGAGTGACGAAATCGGGTTCGAGTACGTCGGCGGAACTTGCAGGTGCGACTGGGACGGCACCTCGGCGGCAGAGTTTCCCCATACGTTTCGGAAGCAGCGATTCGTCGGCCTCGATCTCGTTGACAGTGTGGTCAACGGTAGTGACGGTTTCAGGATTCTCGACGACTGGTGGCGAGCATGCCACGAACGTTTGGACGGCTGGAACTGCGTCCACGAAGGCGGTAGGCTGTCGGGCGACAGCGACGGTGAAAGTCGGTTGCTGGACAGCAACGACGGCGCAAGACGATGGATTCACGCTGGGTGCGTGAACGGCGACGGATTCGAGAACGAGTGGCTGCGGCTGGACGGCAGCGATGACGAAGTCGGCCGGCTGATGGGTGACAGCGGCGACGAACGAAACGGGCTGTTTCTTGAAGACGGCGGGTCGAGTGGTCGATAGCTTGGGCGTACCGACGGTGGACGATGTGGCCTTTCGCAGGCGGAGGCTGCGGGTGACCGGCTGTCTGGGTGCAGCGGTCGGCGGCGACGATGGTGTATTCGCTTCCGGTTGCAGGCTGGGGCTGCGTTTGACCCGCTGCTTGCGTGCAGAGGTCGGCGGCGGTGGATGTCGCATGGGTTCGACGACGGAAAGCGAATGGGACGGCGGCATCTGGGGTGCGGCGCCGTTCGACGACAACGAAAGTACTGGCAAGTCGAACCAGGCGGGAATCTCTTCAGAAACGTTCGGCTTGAGGACCACTGGCTTCTGCGGGCTGGGGCTGCAGGTGGCTGCCATTGGGGTGGTCACCGGATGCGTTTGGACCGGAAGAGCGATGGATTCTCGGCGTTGGTGACGATTGCGAGTCGATTTGTCTCCAAAATTCTTTCGACATTTTGGGTGGGCGGAGCCTGGTATACTCCGGCTGGCGGATTTTTCGGTCTCGGCTTCGGCGGCGAAAGTTACGCTGTCTGCGTAATGGTCGAATTCGATACGAACGAGATATTCAATCTCGTCTAACGTTTCTTCGATTAGGTCGTATTGGCACATTCGGTCTGCTGCTTCCCCGGTGAAACAGGTGAGAAGCAACTGCGTTCTGTCGCAGTCGTAGCAAACGTGGAATTTGTCGCAATATCGGCGGAAACGTCGGAAGAAAACGTCGATGTTTGTTTCGCCGTCGAACGTCGGTGGAGCGTGTCTGTGCGGTGATGGCCTGCAATCTGGGCGACCGCAGGCTGGAGTCCCAAAGTCGAAGACGGTCATCTTCGGAGCGGTTGGAACGAAACGAAACGGGAACGGACGGTGGCCGGCTGGCGGGCCACGACGAGGGGTGACCTCTTGGTAGGTCACGCTGAGTTGGGCGCCACTGGGATGTTTTGAGGGGCAGTTCCCAGAACTGCAAAGTAACCCGGGCGGATTACGGCGTCAGGACGTTGACGGTGGTGGTACGATTATCGGCGTCGGCTGGACGTCGATCGATGGACGAAAACGACATCGTGTAGTACGTTACGAATCGAAAATTTGACGAGCGAAATGAAAATTTCGATTTTGGTATGATGCGTCGTTGCGAACGTCGGAAAACGGAAAAACATCGGTCGATGTATTCGCATTCGATGTCGAAATTGAGAATTTCGATTTTTCGTGTCGGCGTGGTGTCGTCGTTATGTCGAAGAACGTAAAAGCGTCGCTTTCAGTATCGACATTGTCGTAGCGAAATGAAAATTTCGGTTTTTGGTACGTGATGCCGGCGTTGGGTCGTTGGTACGGTAGAATTATTCGAATTCAGTTCGCCCCACGTTACAGGGCGCCATTTGTTGCCGGAACCTTAATACTGGCGAAAAAGGTCCGACGGGCCGTGATTGAACGGTCCCATTTTTAAGCGTTGGTGGGTTCGGTGGTGTAGAAATACACAGATTGTCGAGAAATGTTCTGCTGAATGGCTGTCGAACGACTGCCCCGAGCCACACCATCAGGCCAATATTTATATTAATTGAATGAATGGGGTCCATTGTTCTCGAGAGTGGGGTCGCTAATATCGGGAGATTCGCCATGGCGTCAATCCCGAATTACGCGCTCATAACAGCCCCTTTAACGGACCTACTTTCCGCCAAACGAAGGTGGAGTTGGACCCCAGAAACCGAAAAGGCAATGGAAACTATCCGACAAGTTCTAAGGCAGCCCATCTTATTGCACCGTCCAGACACCACGAAACCATTCGTACTACAAACAGACGCAAGCAAACAAGGGATGGCGGCTGTACTATACCAAACCGGCCCGACCGGTGAACGTCAGATTATCGCCCACGCCAGCGCAAAATTTAAAGCCGCCGAGAAGAACTATCACGTCAACGAACAAGAATGCCTGGCGATAATATGGGAATACAGAAATTCAAACACTATTTGGAACAACGAAAATTCCTACTACGCACAGATAACAGATCCCTTAAATGGCTGAACAAGAGCAAAGACGAAAGGGCTAAACTCACGAGATGGTCACTACTACTCCAAGAATTCGATTTCGAGATCGAACACGTCCCGGGCAAGGATAA
>JAIFOV010000759.1:0-15000 GCA_020654155.1 Novius pumilus
TCTCATTGACCCCAACTTGATGAATTGGTGAGCCTCCGATGTAAAAGAGATCGGTCGTGTGGGTGAACAGACGCTTTCGATGAACACCAACCGAGATAGCCGAACATTTGTTTGCACTTATACGCAAGTTCCTGTTGTCGAAAAATTCTTGCGTTCGCAGAAGCAAACGATTCGCAATTCTCCGGTCGTCCGCCAACAATAAAATGTCGTCAGCGTATGCCAAACACGATACCGAATGGTTCTTGATCTTACAACCATTAAGCGGGCTTAGTACATCAACCAACTCATCGATGACGAAGTTAAATAGGGCTGGTGATAATGGGTCTCCCTGTTTTACCCCTCTTCGGACTTTGAACTCAGCGATTTTCTCTCCCTGACAAAATACGGTGGTCGAGTTGTCACGATAATTAGCCATTATATACTGGATAGAATTGTCATCCAGTCCTTTTCTTCTCAAGGCTCTTTCAATCGAAAAATGCGAAACCAAATCGAACGCCTTGTGGACGTCCAACGCGATGATGTGGTACCCTCTTACAGATCTTCGCCTAGCCTTGATCAAAGTGTGGACCGTCATGTTATTCGCAAATGTCCCGTCAATGTTCCGAAAGCCACGCTGAAGGTTATTTATTGGAATTGGCCGTAAACGTTCAACAATAATCTTATTTAGAGATCTCAACAGCAAACTGGAGATAGTGATTGGCCGCCAATTTCCGATGTCTTCCAAATGGTCCTTCTTCTTCGGTATGAGAACCGTTCTGCTTCTTCTCAGAGGCTCCGGTACATATTTGATGAACAGCATGGCGTTGAAGAGGATCTCGAGCTTTATTTTTGGAATCCCAACCAGCGTTCTTAATGTGATGCCGTCCGGTCCGGCTGAACCTGACTTCAGCCTCGCCAACACCCAGTCGATGTCAGCTGTGGTGATAGGCTTGTATACGGAGAAACATCTGTCGGGCTCTGGGAAAGACTGTCCGTCAGGGGGGGAATTAGTCTCGAAGAGCGCTTTGTATGTTTCCACGATATTTCTGGAATCTGGTCGTATTGTCGCTTCAGATTCCTCGACACCATCAATGATATTATTGATTGTGCGCGCTCTATCTTTTTTCCACCCCTCCTGAACTAAGGCATATTTTTGAACTCGCCTCCTCCTACCGGCCACAGGCCTTCCATGTTTCGACCTCTGGCGCGGCTGGCCAATCCTACCAAATCGCTCAATCAATCGCCTCGTCCACGCATCGAACAACTCAGCCGCTGCACCTCTCTTCTGGCAAATCTCAGCCGTCACCTGCAGGTCTTCCGTGTTTAAAGATGGCGCAAGGTCAATAAGGTGTTGCAAGACCTCATCCTGGACTTGTGGTATCGAATCAGGCGGTGGCAACTCCGGAAGGACTAGAGGTTCTTCAACTATCTCCGGTTCTTGTTGTAATTCTTCAATTTGCTCTTCGATCTGAGCAAATTGTGCGCTCCGATCTCGCTCGCTCTCCTCGTTCTCTCTTCTTCTCCGTGCCTCCCGAAATCTGTCAACCAACGCCCTGTATCCCGATGAATGGCGCCTCTTCTTAACGGCCTCCCTCGTCCTACCGCTCAAGCCATACAAGTAATCGACTATGTCAGTCCCGTCATAATTAGCCTCTGCCTCAGCAAGCTCCTGCTCCTCCTCGTCGGTCCATTTCCTCCTGGCGTTGAGATGGGCATCCTGAATCTCGTTGTTATAATCTTCCGGGTGGCTTCTGAGCATATGGAGCCGCATACCCGGGTAAGTGGAGAAGAGTCTTTGGCAGATTGGACATCTGCCCTCCTCAAACGGTCGTTCTGCCTGCGGGGCACCCCTGCAATGTCGGCGCTGATGGCGCCTCAACGCTGGCTCCGTTGGGTAAGCGACACCGTTGCCGCACACACAGGTAAACCTACCGTCCGGGGGCTCGTGGGGCGGTGGTGACGACTGGGAATTCACAGTCGCCCTTTGCATTTCAATGTCAAGTATCCACCGACTTCCCGTAGGCAAGGATAAAATGTCCTGCTCGATCTCTCGTATAAATATAAGACCTTCAAATATCGAACGACGAAATAAACAACGAAACGGTCCACAGACGCACCCGAGAGATGAGGTCATATCGAAAACGGAATCACCAACGTATGCGTGAAAGGAATCAGGCATGCAGTTTACGATACAAAACGAGATCAAAAATTCGGCAACTATATCGAAGCAACCACTGCGCTTGCGACTCTTTTACTCATCTAGACGACATGATGGCACTCAACAGATACATTAAGAAATTTTTCGCGGCAGTCTGGCTTCAAAAACAACCGAAAAACGCGAGATCAATAGTGCGCATGCGCAAACGAGGTGTAGCTGAAAGTTTACCTCAACAGCATCAAAAGGGTCTTTGTTCGGTCCCTCTATCATGAACGGTTCCGAAGATACGCGCATTTCCATCTGAGCATGCGCAATTCGAAAAAATCTTCTTTTTCATGCCATGACGTTCGTAAAGGGGACTCGAGCAATAGTACCACGGTAAAAGCTTGAAACTCGATACTGCGCCCGCGCCAAGACGACAAAGATGTTAACGCAGCCATCAAACATTCTCTGTGTACCCCCGAAATCGGAAAAACTCGATCCAGAAGTCCACGGTACAGAAAGGATCATCGACAACAACGTAGCCTGTATTTTGTATACGACGAACAGCCTGTATATTGTCTCCGACGCACAGCCTGTATATCGTTGTTTATCGTTTATCGAATAAATATTGGCTGATAAGAGAACTCGCGAATATTATCTCTACCGCATCCGTTCCGTTTGATAAAATCGAAATTAAACGTGTGATAATTAATCCACAGGAGGAAAATTTGGGCACTTTACCTACTAATATCTCAGCTTCTCCTGCTTCGATCTGGATAAACGATACCTCAAAATGACGGCGATTTTTCCCCGCATCGATAGACACTAAATTCACCCCGCGGGGCGCCCATTTTCCGACGCCTATTTTACTCGGACATCTGCGCTACGCGCACACGTCCGCTCTCGTCGACGGTTCGGAAGAGAGTCATAGTTACTCCCGCCGTTTACCCGCGCTTGCTTGAATTTCTTCACGTTGACATTCAGAGCACTGGGCAGAAATCACATTGCGTCAACACCCGCTGGGGCCATCGCAATGCTTTGTTTTAATTAGACAGTCGGATTCCCCCGGTCCATGCCAGTTCTGAGTTGATTGTTAAATGGCGGCCGAAGAGATTTCCCGGACCGCCCTTTGAAAAGCGTATTCCGGGGTCTCGCAGCTTGACGATTCCGCGGGAGGCCAAGACACGGGACCGAGCTGGGATCGGACGCGTACGAGACACGCCTTCACCTCGCCCAGGCCCGGTACGTTAGCCGCGACCCGCTTCCCCGCCAAGCCCGACACGCCTCAATCCTCAGAGCCAATCCTTATCCCGAAGTTACGGATCAGATTTGCCGACTTCCCTTACCTACATTATTCTATCGACTAGAGGCTCTTGACCTTGGAGACCAGCTGCGGATATGGGTACGAACCGGCGCGACGCTTACACGTGGCCCTCTCTCGGATTTTCAAGGTCCGAGGAGAAGATCCGGACACCGCCGCAACTGCGGTGCTCTTCGCGTTCCAAACCATATCTCCCTGCTAGAGGATTCCATGGAACTCGAACGCTCATGCAGAAAAGAAAACTCTTCCCGGATCTCTCGACGGCGTCTCCGAGTCATTTTGGGTTACCCTGACGAACTCTCTTGCGAGGGCCCGATTTTAAGACGGTTCCGCTGCCGGGTTCCGGAATAGGAACCGGATTCCCTTTCGCCCGACGTGCGTTTCTCTCGTACACTCGTGCCACGAAAGCACTCCACACCCGTGTATAAAAGACGCCACATCAACATCGGCTTTCGCCTAGGGCTTAGGATCGACTGACTCGTGTGCAACGGCTGTTCACACGAAACCCTTCTCCACCTCAGCTCTCCAGGTCCTCGCTGGAGTATTTGCTACTACCACCAAGATCTGCACCGGAGGCGGCTCCAGACGGCCCCACGGCCAGCCCTTCTGCGCTCACCTCCGCGACCCTCCTACTCGTCAGGGCTTCATGGCCGTCAGATGAACGACGACCGCACATGCCGCTGACGGCCGAGTATAAGCACGACGCTTCAGCGCCATCCATTTTCAGGGCTAGTAACTTCGGCAGGTGAGTTTGTTACACACTCCTTGGCGGATTCCGACTTCCATGGCCACCGTCCTGCTGTCTTAAGTTACCAACGCCTTTCATGGTATCCCATAAGCGTCGATTTAGGCGCTTTAACTCGGCGTTTGGTTCATCCCACAGCGCCAGTTCTGCTTACCAAAAATGGCCCACTTGGCACTCTGATCCGATACACTCGCGGCTTCACGATAAATATTTATCAAGCAAGCCGGAGATCTCACCCATTTAAAGTTTGAGAATAGGTTGAGGTCGTTTCGACCCCAATGCCTCTAATCATTCGCTTTACCTGATGAGACTCGTACGCAACGAGCGCCAGCTATCCTGAGGGAAACTTCGGAGGGAACCAGCTACTAGATGGTTCGATTAGTCTTTCGCCCCTATACCCAGTTCCGACGATCGATTTGCACGTCAGAATCGCTACGGACCTCCATCAGGGTTTCCCCTGACTTCGTCCTGACCGGGCATAGTTCACCATCTTTCGGGTCCCAGCGTGTACGCTCTTGGTGCGCCTCATCTCGCAATGAGAACGAGACGCCCCGGGAGTGCTGAACGACCTTCGATTGGCCTTTCGTCCTTCCTCGGTCCGCGCGAGGCGGGCCTTTACTTTCATTTCGCCTTTAGGTTTCGTCGAATCCCAATGACTCGCGCACACGCTAGACTCCTTGGTCCGTGTTTCAAGACGGGTCCTGAGAATACCCAAAGCTATAGCGTCGCCGATCGGCGTTTCGTAGAGGTCTGTCCGAGAGACGCGCGACGAACAGCCGTCAACGATCGCGCGTCGGCGCAAAGTCCGAACGACGAACGATTGAACGAGCTTGCCGCGGCTCGGACGCGAACTAATGTCGCGGCCTCCCGCCTTTGAATCGTAACGTCGAGCGAGCCGGTCAGGAAAGATCCGCGTGTCCGAATACGTAGACCGAAGTCCCGCAAATTCGGTCTTCACATCGGCCCCGTAGACCGGCGCTCAACGCATCGCGACGTCCTACTAGACGAGAAATGCACGCGTCCGCCGACGGAAGCGACCGCATGGGGCGCGTATGACTCCTCCGAAAAGAAGCCTCCGCCACCGCGCACGCGACGCTCCATCGAACGGCACGCGAATGAATCTCATCGTTCGACCTTTCGGGTTTCTCAGGTTTACCCTGAACGGTTTCACGTACTCTTGAACTCTCTCTTCAAAGTTCTTTTCAACTTTCCCTCACGGTACTTGTTCGCTATCGGTCTCGTGGTCATATTTAGCCTTAGATGGAGTTTACCACCCACTTGGGGCTGCACTCTCCAAGCAACCCGACTCTCAGAAGAGACCCTCTCGAAAGTGACGACGGTCGCTACGGGCCTGGCACCTCTATGGGCGGTGGCCCCGTTCAAGAAGGACTTGGACGCATCGCATACCCTCGAGATAACGGATCCTTCCTAACACCACATTTCCCAGCGACCGGCAACGATCGCGGGATTCGGTGCTGGGCTTCTCCCTGTTCGCTCGCCGCTACTGAGGGAATCCTAGTTAGTTTCTTTTCCTCCGCTTATTAATATGCTTAAATTCGGCGGGTAATCTCACCTGTCCTGAGGTCGTTCATACAATTCGATCGCCGTCGACCGTTTCTAATGTGAAACATTTGGAGCGTTGAACTATGAACGATTTCATTGTGAAGAGGAGACGACAACGTCAAGACGGAGGAACGGAGTAGCGTAGCAGAAAGAAGAACCATGACCACGGACGTGGCAGAACTGAAGGTGAACAAAAGGAGAAACAGCAACTCCTCTAACATGCTCACCCACAAGATCGTCGGAACTTCATTCGCATCTGCACGTCTCCGAGTTAAGCACCATCTCAGACATCGCGTCGATCACGAAAACGTTCTGCGAACTGAAAAAACTCTAGGTCCTGGACCAAGCAAACGATACTTGCGTTCGACAAAGAATCACGAACAACGTAGACAACGTACAATAGGCGGGCAAAAGGTGCAATATAACGCGACAAAGTCGCGTTACCCGAAATAAGTTCGGCCCATCCTCTACATGCCCTCCTAAAACCGTTAGTTCAGACGTCGTCGCATCTTTACATACCGCGCAAATAATCGTGTCCGGTCGTCGACCTCGTGAGTTCGATCAGTTATTTGCGAATGGAACAATTACTCAACTGGACCAAACGGTCGCGAGAAATGCGATCGACAAAGAATCGCGACTAACGTAGACGACGTGAATTGAGCGGACAAAAGGTGCAATATAATGCGACGAAGTCGCATTACCCGAAATAAGTTCGGCCCATCCTCTACATGTCCGCCTAAAACCGTCCGTTTAGACGTAGTCGCATCTTAACATCTCGCAAATCTTAGACACTGGACCAAGCAAACGATACTCACGTTCGACAAAGAATCACGAATAACGTAGACAACGTACGATAGGCTGGCAAAAGGTGCAATATAACGCGACAAAGTCGCGTTACCCGAAATAAGTTCGGCCCATCCTCTACATGCCAACCTAAAACCGTTAGTTCAGACGTCGTCGCATCTTCACATACCCCGCAAATAGTCGTGTCCGGTCGTCGGCCTAGCGAGTTCAATCGGTTAATTGAGAATTGAACGATTACTGTACTGGACCAAACGGTCGCGAGAAATGCGATCGACAAAGAATCGCGACTAACGTAGACGACGTGAATTGAGCGGACAAAAGGTGCAATATAATGCGACGAAGTCGCATTACCCGAAATAAGTTCGGCCCATCCTCTACATGTCCGCCTAAAACCGTCCGTTTAGACGTAGTCGCATCTTGACATCTGTCGCAAATCTCAGACACCGGTCGTCGATCAACGTAATCTTCATTCGTTCATTCGCCACTCCATACGTGCATTCACACGAATTTCGGTCAACGAGCTTATTCGTATAAACCTTTTCATTTCTCGCATCGAACCAATTCACTGCCGATTAAGACGCTTCGCTTCAATTGGAGCCGAATACTCGGCAGCGATCTGACGTTCTTGTCCGAGACATTCTCTGACACGTCAATCGCCGCCATCGATTACGAACGTCCATGCGACGCATCGTACGGCGGTCGAACAGTTCATCGCTCGAAACTGAATAGATCAAATTGGCTGTCGCCGTTCAAGACGGCGCGCCGACACGTCGAATACTCTGTTCGAACTGTTGCGCCAGACCGCGACTAAGCGGAGAACTGCTCGATCATTAAATGAAAGAGTCCTCTCCTCGTCGTCCGTCGTAAGCTTTGTTCGAACGTCGATCGACCGAATCGACGCGTCTATCCGTCCAACGCGCCCATCCTCGAGCAGCAAACCGATCTCATGGAAAATGCGTCGATCGCACGTCCAGCCGTTCTAAAACGCAATCGACGTCCCGATTCATGAATCGAGATCGATATCGCGATCGAACGTGCTGAACGACGCGCATTTTCGTCGATCGAACGTTGCACTCGATGAAAGAGCAGTCTTCGTTATTGTAACGACCCTCAGTCAGGAGTGGTCCTAAGACAGTGTCCGAGGACCGCAATGTGCGTTCGAAATGTCGATGTTCGTGTGTCCTGCAGTTCGCAAGTTGTCACGCAATTGGCTGCGTTCTTCATCGACCCACGAGCCAAGTGATCCACCGTTCAGGATAATCTTTTTGTGTATCACTCACATGAATTACAAATCGTTTCGCTTTATGCACGCACGTACCGACACTCGGTCGAGGTTGGTGCGATTGAGCGTCTACGATATTGTAACATAATTGGTGCAATTGACGAAAAATAATTTCGAACAAAAGGAATGAACGAACGGACCAATTCATGCCTCAGGTCACACGATCCGCATATATCGTCTTCGCGTTCGGTTACGTCTCACCGCAATTGGTAGGACGAAATTCACGCTCGACAGTGCAGCGGCCACGGCGACAACGTCGACGGCAGTCCGAAGCGTTATCCGTGTTCGAGAAGTCGAGAACACTTGTCGCATCTCGTCGTACTACACGTTCCGATCGACAACGGCAAGGAACGTTTTGGGAACGTAAATTTTACTTCCCTTCTGTCCGTTCCGTCCGTTCGTTGAATCGTGGGTGTTTCTGACATCGATCGACATCGGCGAATTCACGACGATCGACCCGGGCGAATAACTTTAAACCGCGACTAAAACGGGATCTCACCGTTTAAATTCGCGTTAGGTACCCAGATCTTTTACGTCACTAGAATATCGCCATGCATTCCCGACCACTCTAAATGTTGAAAAAAAATTCGTTTTCGTTCTATCGATGTACGTTCACCGGCTCGCAACGGACCTTTCTTTACGGACGACGCACTTGCGAACGACCGGCATAAGGTCGCACGGACGAATCATAATCCGTACGACGCGCCGTTCAAATACCGTTCGCGACGCCGTCACCTCGAAATAACCGTATCACTACGAACACGTCTCTCCTCGCTAACAAACTACAGGAACACACGACTAATCGCATACTCACAAATTGCATGTGTCGGCAGACTATCTGGTTCCTTAGTAGCAGTTGCGATAGACTAAATGTTCATCGGCGAACGGACGATAGTAAACGAGGATTACGATTTTTCTACTATTCTCGTGTTAAACGTCATTCGCCGAAGCGAAAACGATAAACAACGTTAATGATCCTTCCGCAGGTTCACCTACGGAAACCTTGTTACGACTTTTACTTCCTCTAAATGATCAAGTTCGGTCATCTTCCCAGCAACATCGACGACGTCGAAGCGCCACCGCGTACCAGTCCGAAGACCTCACTAAATCATTCAATCGGTAGTAGCGACGGGCGGTGTGTACAAAGGGCAGGGACGTAATCAACGCGAGCTTATGACTCGCGCTTACTGGGAATTCCTCGTTCATGGGGAACAATTGCAAGCCCCAATCCCTAGCACGAAGGAGTTTCAGCGGGTTACCCGGGCCGCTAGGCCAGGAGGACACGCTGATTCCTTCAGTGTAGCGCGCGTGCGGCCCAGAACATCTAAGGGCATCACAGACCTGTTATTGCTCAATCTCGTGCGGCTAGAAGCCACCTGTCCCTCTAAGAAGAATATAATGTACGCAGACAGTAAAAACCGCGCCGACCGAGAGCCGGCGGGCCTTTAAGATGTCTAATGCGCCTATTTAGCAGGCTAGAGTCTCGTTCGTTATCGGAATTAACCAGACAAATCGCTCCACCAACTAAGAACGGCCATGCACCACCACCCACCGAATCAAGAAAGAGCTATCAATCTGTCAATCCTTCCGGTGTCTGGGCCTGGTGAGGTTTCCCGTGTTGAGTCAAATTAAGCCGCAGGCTCCACTCCTGGTGGTGCCCTTCCGTCAATTCCTTTAAGTTTCAGCTTTGCAACCATACTTCCCCCGGAACCCAAAAGCTTTGGTTTCCCGGAAGCTGCCCGCCGAGTCATCGGAGGAACGTCGGCGGATCGCTAGCTGGCATCGTTTATGGTTAGAACTAGGGCGGTATCTGATCGCCTTCGAACCTCTAACTTTCGTTCTTGATCAATGAAAACATTTTTGGCAAATGCTTTCGCTTCTGTCCGTCTTGCGACGATCCAAGAATTTCACCTCTAACGTCGCAATACGAATGCCCCCATCCGTTCCTGTTGATCATTACCTCGGTGTTCCGAAAACCAACAAAATAGAACCGAGGTCCTGTTTCATTATTCCATGCACGGAGTATTCAGGCGAAATTTTAGCCTGCTTTGAGCACTGTAATTTGTTCAAAGTAAACGTGCCGGCCACCTCGACACTCAATGAAGAGCACCGCGGCAGGATTGAATTGGGCCGCTCTCGCGAGCTAAGCTCGCCGGCAGGACGTCTCGCATCACGCCAGTTGACACCGCGAACGATGAACCGTCGGCGCGAGACACAAATTCGACTACGAGCTTTTTAACCGCAACAACTTTAATATACGCTATTGGAGCTGGAATTACCGCGGCTGCTGGCACCAGACTTGCCCTCCAATTGATCCTCGTTCAAGGATTTAAAGTGTGCTCATTCCGATTACAGGGCCTCGGATGAGTCCTGCATCGTTATTTTTCGTCACTACCTCCTCGTGCCGGGAGTGGGTAATTTGCGCGCCTGCTGCCTTCCTTGGATGTGGTAGCCGTTTCTCAGGCTCCCTCTCCGGAATCGAACCCTGATTCCCCGTAACCTGTTACGACCATGGTAGGCGCAGAACCTACCATCGACAGTTGATAAGCCAGACATTTGAAAGATGCGTCGCCGGTACGGGACCGTGCGATCAGCATAAAGTTATTCAGTGTCACCAAATTGTACGATGACGAGCAGGCCTGCCACCGATTGATTTTGATCTTATAAAGCGCCCCTTCCGTTTCCGGTCGGGGTTCTGTTTGCATGTATTAGCTTTAGAATTACCACAGTTATCCAAGGAAACTATGTGGTACGATCTAAGGAACCATAACTGATTTAATGAGCCTTTCGCGGTTTCACCTTAATTTGGCTTGTACTGAGACATGCATGGCTTAATCTTTGAGACAAGCATATGACTACTGGCAGGATCAACCAGGGAACTGTTTGTTGTGCGTTCACCAAAATGAATAAACGCTACTCACAGTTGCCGAGCGACGGCCGTCACCTCGCATCGCGAACGATGTTTCGACGAGCCGACTCGCTTGAATAATACGTACATTTTTAAAGTGCACGATTATTTGTCGCTACCCATTGAAAAGTTTCACGACATAAAATCGCTGTGCCGTCCGATGTTATCTTTAGGGCGGATACGGCTACTAGCGATACATAATATATTGTTATTATCATATATTATAAATTTAACGCACGCATTCTCGACCCTTCGTTATACATGACAAATATACAACGACACGGTGATTCGATAGTACGACGTAAATTGACAATCTCGCTCGGTAATAATCGAGTGGTCGCTAATTTAAAAAATGTAACGGACGCCGAAGCGCCCTACGCATACTTATGGTCGACCGCATATGACCTTCTAAACTACAAAGAGTTCGAATCGGCCGCGATCTCGCTGGTAGGCAAACGTCACTACGCCCTGACAAGGGAGCGTTTTCCAGGATTCGAGTACCCTCGGACGACATCCGACGAAACGTTGGTTTCTAAAAACGGACGTCGTCCTGATAGCGGGTAAACTACCCTCGGGCCGCGACAAAAGGTAACATACAGAATCACACTACATCATTCCTGCAGGGAGCATGCTACCTCGCCTAAGTAGGGAGAAAAACCTTTAGGTTCGCCGATCGGTCAGGCGGGACGCACGCAAACGGATCCATCGAAATACATCGTTCGGACTTGGCATCCGCAACTTCCATCGATCAATAAGTTCGGAAGCTAACGCACTTCCAACATCAAATCGCATTCGAATAACGTCAAGATTGAATTGCGTCTATTTATTCGAAATATCGATACGACTTCGATTCACACCTTTCTCTCAACGACCCATACACCCTATAGGGACGAAAACCGCTGGGTTCACCGATCGGTCGTCGAATCCGAAATTACCGTTCGAACTTGGTAACTTCCTCACAATATCTCCAGGAAATACACCTTTCCGGACTCTGACTGCTGAACGGTCGACCGAAATACACCGTTCGGACTTGAACTTCTCGGCATATCTCCGAAAACGTACCTTTCGGACTCTAACTATCGCACTGTCGCCCGAAGTCGCACCGTTCCGGACTTGAACTTTTCGGCATCTCTCCGAAATGCACCTTTCGGACTCTGACTGCTAAACGGTCGACCGAAATACACCGTTCGGACTTGAACTTCTCGGCATATCTCGAAACGTACCTTTCGGACTCTAACTATCGAACTGTCGCCCGAAGTGCACCGTTCGGACTTGAACTTTTCTCGGCATCTCTCCGAAATGCACCTTTCGGACTCTGACTGCTAAACGGTCGACCGAAATACACCGTTCGGACTTGAACTTCTCGGCATATCTCCGAAACGTACCTTTCGGACTCTAACTATCGCACTGTCGCCCGAAGTGCACCGTTCGGACTTGAACTTTTCGGCATATCTCCGAAATGCACCTTTCGGACTCTGACTGCTAAACGGTCGACCGAAATACACCGTTCGGACTTGAACTTCTCGGCATATCTCGAAACGTACCTTTCGGACTCTAACTAATCGAACTGTCGCCCGAAGTGCACCGTTCGGACTTGAACTTTTCGGCATCTCTCGAAATGCACCTTTCGGACTCTGACTGCTATAACAATTCGACCGAAATACACCGTTCGGACTTGAACTTCTCGGCATATCTCAAAAACGTACCTTTCGGACTCTGACTGCTAAACGGTCGACCGGAAATACACCGTTCGGACTTGAACTTCTCGGCATCTCTCCAGAAATGCACCTTTCGGACTCTGACTGCTAAACGGTCGACCGAAATACACCGTTCGGACTTGAACTTCTCGGCATATCTCGAAACGCCTTTCGGACTCTAACTATCGAACTGTCGCGAAGTGCACCGTTCGGACTTGTTTTCGGCATATCTCCGAAATGCACCTTTCGGACTCTGACTGCTAAACGGTCGACCGAAATACACCGTTCGGACTTGAACTTCTCGCATATCTCGGAACGTACCTTTCGGACTCTGACTGCTAAACGGTCGACCGAAATACACCGTTCGGACTTGAACTTTCGGCATCTCTCCGAAATGCACCTTTCGGACTCTGACTGCTAAACGGTCGACCGAAATACACCGTTCGGACTTGAACTTCTCGGCATATCTCGAAACGTACCTTTCGGACTCTAACTATCGCACTGTCGCAAGTGCACCGTTCGGACTTGAACTTCGGCATATCTCCGAAATGCACCTTTCGGACTCTGACTGCTAAACGGTCGACACGAAATACACCGTTCGGACTTGAACTTCTCGACATATCTCCGAAACGTACCTTTCGGACTCTAACTATCGAACTGTCGCCCGAAGTGCACCGTTCGGACTTGAACTTTTCGGCATCTCTCCGAAATGCACCTTTCGGACTCTGACTGCTAAACGGTCGACCGAAATACACCGTTCGGACTTGAACTTCTCGGCATATCTCCGGAACGTACCTTTCGGACTCTGACTGCTAAACGGTCGAACGAAATACACCGTTCGGACTTGAACTTCTCGACATATCTCCGAAACGTACCTTTCGGACTCTAACTATCGAACTGTCGCCCGAAGTGCACCGTTCGGACTTGAAATTTTCGGCAAATCTCCGAAATGCACCTTTCGGACTCTGACTGCTAAACGGTCGACCGAAATACACCGTTCGGACTTGAACTTCTCGGCATATCTCCGAAACGCACCTTTCGGACTCTGACTGCTAAACGGTCGACCGGAATACACCGTTCGGACTTGAACTTCTTCGGCATATCTCCGAAACGTACCTTTCGGACTCTAACTATCGCACTGTCGCCCGAAGTGCACCGTTCGGACTTGAACTTTCCGGCATATCTCCGAAATGCACCTCTCGGACTCACCTGAACTTCTCGACATATCTCCGAAACGTACCTTTCGGACTCGGAATCTGGATAATCGCTCCGAAAGACACCTCATCGACTCGGATTGTGAAATCTCTCTCCGAAACTCACCTTTTGGACTCTGAATGTGAAACATCTATCCGAAATACACCTCTCAGAATCTGACTTTTGAACGGGCGCCCGAAATGCACATTTCGGACTAGAACAATTTCGGCATGACTCTGGAATAAACGTTTCGAACGTTGAATGTGCATTCTAGTCTTCGATCTCACCGGTTCGAATCGAATTGACGTGTGCTTGTCGAAACGATCCCACCACATGGCCGACAGATGGCGTTGCCGATTAGGCAACCCGGGATACATCTCGAACATGTTTTCGTGAAAAACTCAATTTTCCGTACGAAAATCGTCTCGCCGCGACGCGTCATCTCCTTCTCTCTGACTTGTGATTCGAATAAAATCTATAACTTTCGAACAGTATCAGGGAATATCGCGTAACGGGATAAAATCGGCCTTATAAATCACTCGCGACTGCTGTCCATCACGTAGCATATATACGACACACGCGACGAAGAATTGACGTCATCGCTCGGACATTCTCGAATCGTAACAAAATGTACCTAGCGGTGACGGGGTGGATGATCCGGTTAGTGTGGGTTAGGTTAGGTTAGGTTAGGTTAGGTTAGGTTAGGTTAGGTTAGGTTAGGTTAGGTCAGGATAGATTTTACTCGAGGTTGCGTGGACGGGGGGAAACGGGGGAAAGGGGGAAGTTTCGGATGGATGGGGTGGATGAATGGTGTTATACGGGATGGGCAAAGTGGTAAAGGGTGAAATTGTGAATTGGATTATGAGGGGTTGAGGGAAAGAGGGGGAAGAGGGTGAAGTGAAGAGGGGATGAGGGGGATGGTAGAATGAATAGGAGAAAGTCTGTTTACTAACTCGTGAAAAACATCTTTCCGAACTACACCGTTCATTCCGCGCGAATACTCTTTTCCGAACTACACCGTTCATTCCGCGCGAATACTCTTCCGAACTACACCGTTCATTCCGCGCGAACACTCTTTTCCGAACTACACCGTTCACTTTCGAGCACGAGAATTTTTCCTTCCGAAATACACCGTCCAAAAAAAATTTACAACGAACCTCCTCCTTCAACAATACGATCCGCAATTCGTTTTGGCAATTTGTTATTCGTTAATCCATTTCTATTAACGTTTCTTCGGATAAATTCCAACGAGGTCTCCTCTAATGCGACAAGACGAATCCCCAGGTGAATGAAAGACTGGAGAACGCGTCCTGACATACTATTTTGCATCCGCGCTCGTTCACAGTTTTCTTCTCTTTTCATCTCCG
>JAIFOV010000759.1:20000-23795 GCA_020654155.1 Novius pumilus
CGTCAACACCCGCTGGGAATATCGCAATGCTTTGTTTAATTAGACAGTCGGATTCCCCGGTCCATGCCAGTTCTGAGTTGATTGTTAAATGGCGGCCGAAGAGATTCCCGGACCGCCCTTTGAAAAGCGTATTCCGGGGTCTCGCAGCTTGACGATTCCGCGGAGGCCAAGACACGGGACCGAGCTGGGATCGGACGCGTACGAGACACGCCTTCACCTCGCCCAGGCCCGGTACGTTAGCCGCGACCCGCTTCCCCGCCAAGCCCGACACGCCTCAATCCTCAGAGCCAATCCTTATCCCGAAGTTACGGATCGAATTTGCCGACTTCCTTACCTACATTATTCTATCGACTAGAGGCTCTTGACCTTGGAGACCAGCTGCGGATATAGGTACGAACCGGCGCGACGCTTACACGTGGCCCTCGGATTTTCAAGGTCCGAGGAGAAGATCCGGACACCGCCGCAACTGCGGTGCTCTTCGCGTTCCAAACCATATCTCTGCTAGAGGATTCCATGGAACTCGAACGCTCATGCAGAAAGCTCTTCCCGGATCTCTCGACGGCGTCTCCGAGTCATTTTGGGTTACCCGACGAACTCTCTTGCGAGGCCCGATTTTAAGACGGTTCCGCTGCCGGGTTCCGGAATAGGAACCGGATTCCCTTTCGCCCGACGTGCGTTTCTCTCGTACACTCGTGCCACGAAAGCACTCCACACGTGTATAAAAGACGCCACATCAACATCGGCTTTCGCCTGGGGCTTAGGATCGACTGACTCGTGTGCAACGGCTGTTCACACGAAACCCTTCTCCACCTCAGCTCTCAGGTCCTCGCTGGAGTATTTGCTACTACCACCAAGATCTGCACCGGAGGCGGCTCCAGACGGCCCCACGGCCAGCCCTTCTGCGCTCACCTCCGCGACCCTCCTACTCGTCAGGGCTTCATGGCCGTCGAATGAACGACGACCGCACATGCCGCTGACGGCCGAGTATAAGCACGACGCTTCAGCGCCATCCATTTTCAGGGCTAGTAACTTCGGCAGGTGAGTTGTTACACACTCCTTGGCGGATTCCGACTTCCATGGCCACCGTCCTGCTGTCTTAAGTTACCAACGCCTTTCATGGTATCCCATAAGCGTCGATTTAGGCGCTTTAACTCGGCGTTTGGTTCATCCCACAGCGCCAGTTCTGCTTACCAAAATGGCCCACTTGGCACTCTGATCCGATACACTCGCGGCTTCACGATAAATATTTATCAAGCAAGCCGGAGATCTCACCATTTAAAGTTTGAGAATAGGTTGAGGTCGTTTCGACCCCAATGCCTCTAATCATTCGCTTTACCTGATGAGACTCGTACGCAACGAGCGCCAGCTATCCTGAGGAAACTTCGGAGGAACCAGCTACTAGATGGTTCGATTAGTCTTTCGCCCTATACCCAGTTCCGACGATCGATTTGCACGTCAGAATCGCTACGGACCTCCATCAGGGTTTCCTGACTTCGTCCTGACCGGGCATAGTTCACCATCTTTCGGGTCCCAGCGTGTACGCTCTTGGTGCGCCTCATCTCGCAATGAGAACGAGACGCGGGAGTGCTGAACGACCTTCGATTGGCCTTTCGTCCTCCCTCGGTCCGCGCGAGGCGGACGCTCTACTCATTTCGCCTTTAGGTTTCGTCGAATCCCAATGACTCGCGCACACGCTAGACTCCTTGGTCCGTGTTTCAAGACGGGTCCTGAAATTACCCAAAGCTATAGCGTCGCCGATCGGCGTTTCGTAGAGTCTGTCCGAGAGCGCGCGACGAACAGCCGTCAACGATCGCGCGTCGGCGCAAAGTCCGAACGACGAACGATTGAACGAGCTTGCCGCGGCTCGGATTTTCGTCCTGGGTATATTTTTCTTTCCCTTTATCAATTTTCGCAACAAGATCGTAACTGCCCTGACATGCTGATTATCAGTTAACGTATCGGGAACGGCATCTATCAGCGCCAACAAAGGAGTTATAAAGTTTTCAACCAGAGCAGAGTCGAAACAATGTTTCGGGCCCCCAACCGATGCCTCAGCCCGCGACGATACCGCGGAAGAATACGAAGACACACCCGACGGCACCGAGTCAACGGTAGGGGACCGGACACCGGAACAAGACGGAGGGCAGCACTCACGGGACGAATCCCCAATGCCAACATATTGACCACGAGCTGTCATCTGTTCCTCAACCAGATCCACAGAAGAAGGCCCGCCGGCGGCAGCGGCAGTCACATCATCACCAAGGCGCCCAACTCTACGCCGGCGTTTATTCATGTATGACCTCTTATCGCGAATTTGTTTAATCGTTTTTTGAGGAAAATGTTTCTGGATCTTTTCGTAGATATCTGGTTGATCCTTGAAGGTTTCAAACAACTGCGACAGGAGGAGGTCGTCTTCGTGAGTCCATCCCGACTCTGAACGACTCCTCACCCTCACATTGGCAGGCGCAGAGGGCGCCATTATTTCGTTTCTTAAGTCGGGGTGCCGCGATCTATGGTGAAGTGAGAGTCCCGCCTTAGTAGTGAACCTCCTTTCACAAATACCACATGAAAACGCACCCGAAGGCTCTTGGGGACCCTTACATCGACTCGTATGCCCCAAAATCGAACGATAATTGTCAGAAACGCGATCAAAGCATTTACGACAACGATAGCGTGCTGTCTCAGTCCTCACCGACCATGATGGGCTTCTTTTAAGGACAAATGCATGATGTTAATGTTGTCCCTACGAAGGCAGAGCGGGCACAAATGATTTTCGAAAGGCAAATCCGTAATCAGGTCCAAAGTGTCGTCAACAGTGACCTCCCTGTCCAGTTCCCGGGGGGATCGAGGCCGTGACCCCCTCGTCCGAGCTTGATCAAAGATGCTGCCAAATTACAAAATGACGAACACGGCGGCGGGCTGGTAACCTAATACCGTGTTCCATTTGTCGCTCCGCGTTAGGGACTCCACGTTACCGACCTCACGTGGAGGTGCAGAACCCTGGCCAGATGTTGGGCCAGGGCGGGGTCGACTAACCTCCCCGAGTCATAGTTACTCCCGCCGTTTACCCGCGCTTGCTTGAATTTCTTCACGTTGACATTCAGAGCACTGGGCGAAATCACATTGCGTCAACACCCGCTGGGCATCGCAATGCTTTGTTTTAATTAGACAGTCGGATTCCCCGGTCCGCCAGTTCTGAGTTGATTGTTAAATGGCGGCCGAAGAGATTTCCCGGACCGCCCTTTGAAAAGCGTATTCCGGGGTCTCGCAGCTTGCGATTCCGCGGGAGGCCAAACGGGACCGAGCTGGGATCGGACGCGCGAACACGCCTTCACCTCGCCCAGGCCCGGTACGTTAGCCGCGACCCGCTTCCCCGCCAAGCCCGACACGCCTCAATCCTCAGAGCCAATCCTTATCGAAGTTACGGATCAATTTGCCGACTTTTACCAATTATTCTATCGACTAGAGGCTCTTGACCTTGGAGACCAGCTGCGGATATGGGTACGAACCGGCGCGCGCTTCACGTGGCCCCTCTCGGTTTTCAAGGTCCGAGGAGAAGATCGGACACCGCCGCAACTGCGGTGCTCTTCGCGTTCCAAACCATATCTCCCTGCTGAGATTCCATGGAACTCGAACGCTCATGCAGAAAAAAACTCTTCCCGGATCTCTCGACGGCGTCTCCGAGTCATTTTGGGTTACCCCACGAACTCTCTTGCGAGGCCCGATTTTAAGACGGTTCCGCTGCCGGGTTCCGGAATAGGAACCGGATTCCCTTTCGCCCGACGTGCGTTTCTC
>JAIFOV010000288.1:0-23660 GCA_020654155.1 Novius pumilus
CCTCGATAGCATTTTAAATTTTTCCTTGCACGTTGAAAAAGTTTGTGAGCGTCTCAATAGAGCTCTATTTGCCATCTCTGTCCTGAAAGATTTTTTGGGTCCAACAGAATAGTTGCAGGTCTATTACGCTCTTGGTTATTCTCATTTAGCTTACAATCTCATTCTTTGGGGCATAGCAGTTAACTGGCGCAGATTATTTGTTATTCAGAAGAGAATTATATATTATTATGGTATTAATAGGATGGATATCGGTTGGAAATTACATGAACTCGATGACAATGTCATCGAGTTTATTATTATGGTATATATGATTTTCATACATACCAGACGAGACACTGTGGTTTAATTAGGGATGCAACATCGTTGTGAAAAACATCGATATTTCTAGACATCGATGCTTGCATAAAAAACATCGATGTTAAAATACATCGTTGAAAAAGAACGATATATCGATATTTTACCGATGTTTTGTACTTTGAAAGAAAATTTGTTCGAAAAACTATGTTATATATATATAGTGTTTATTCAATATATATATTAGATGATATCGGGTATTCGACCAGTAATTAAAAAATCGCTTTTCTTTTATAAAACTCTATATTTCGTTCGAAATTCGAACCTCATCGGGAGATGATTGACAAGTGAAAATTAAAATTTCAATGCTAACTACAAATAATTAAACAATGCCAACTAGAAAAAACAATTCAAACAGGTCCAGTTCTACTCTTGTCGCATTTCAGAAAGCTATAGATGTTGCTGAGATTATTTGTGTCAGTCTTCTTATTCATAGTTTGATGTTGATCTATGTGACACATCTCAAGGAAAGTCTCTTCTTATATTTGTCTTCTTTTTCTAGGATCATTACATCTTCAAATTTCATAGCATGACCAGTCCTACGAACATGTTCACCTAACGCACACCTTTCTGGTCTCAGCCTTGCGTCGCTCTTATGCAAAGCTAAACGTTTCTTTAATGCTTGGGAAGTTTGACCAATATAACTTAATGAACAATGTTGACAGTCGATTTTGTACACTGTATTCTTCAATTTCATTTTCGGAAAAACATCTTTTTGTTGGTGGAATAAAGGTTTTAGTGTTACTAAATTTGAATTGGAGATATTAATATTTGAATATTTCTTGAATAATTTTCTCAGCTCATCAGAAAGGCCAATGGTATAAGGTAAAGTGATAAAATGTTGCTGAACGTCCAAAATTCTCCTTTCTCTCAACGTATTTTCACCAAAAATCAATTTCTTCAAATAATTTCTGTTGTAACCATTCCTTCCATCATTAACATAAATCTTTCCAAAGCACTTTTTAGGTAATCTGGGTGTGTTATATTGTTTATACGATTCTTCATATTGATGATCATGTTCGATTTTATGCTCGGATGTTGATACGAAAGATTGTTAATGTATCGATCAGAACTGCACGGCTTCTTGTACCAATCTAATTTTATAATGTTGTTTGAGGTTCGAATAACTAATGTGTCCAGAAACGGAACTGAAAAATTCGTTTCCTTCTCTAAAGTGAATTTTATGTGTTCGTCGAAGCTGTTGAAGACATTCAAGATTTCATTTTCTTTTCCATGTGGGAGCTGTGATGACGTCATCGACATAGTGATAAAGGAAAGGTAATTGGAACGATAATTTAAAAACAGATTCCATCAGTAGTTTGTTCATCGAGAGATTGGCAATGATGGGACTTAAGCCCATAGAACATCCAAACAGTTGACGGTAGAACTTGCCATTTTATATGAAATAATTTGATTCAAAAAGGAATTTGATGACTTCAAGAAAATCTTTTTTGCGAATAGGAGTGGATCTTTATATTGAATCCCAGTTTTCTTCAATTATTTGAACAGTCAGCTCGAGAGATGTGTTTGTGAGGAAACAGCATTTAATGAAACAATTTCATGGTTCTCAGGAAGTTGAAAATTATTGACTTTTTCTGAGAAAATTTTGGAATTCTTGATTGAAAATTGCCTGTTTGATCGAGCGAATTCTGGAGGATGTCGGCTATAAATTTACTTAGACCACTCGTGGCTGCTCCGATGGTACTGACAATTGGTCTGATTGGTACATTCGGTTTATGTACCTTAGGAAGACCGTAGAATCTTGGAGGAAACGCATCGTACACAGTGAGCTGCTTTGCCAAAGTATCAGTTAGATATGCCTTCTGTTTCAAATTCTTGATCAATTTATTATTTTTGGTTTCTATCGCATTTGTGGGATCTTTTCTCAGTTGAATGTATACATTTGAATCATTGACCAGTTCTTCACATTTTTGATGATAGGAGCTTTTTGATAAGCATACAGAAATATTTCCCTTATCGGCTTCGACAACTAAAATATCTGGGTTTTCTCTCATGAATTTTTTCGTCTTGAAGTGCAGGTAATTGATGAATTTGAAGTCCAGCGAGTTTTTGAAATGGAAGTTGGTGATAATGTTTGTCGCCTGGGCTCGAACCGAATTTTTGAGATCTTCGGTATACCATCAATCACAGTTTCAACGTCACAAATTATTCTCTTATAAGAAATGTCCTTATTCGTTGGTGGAAAACAAAATTTGGGACCTAGGGAAAGAATTTTTTGTACATCATTAGGAATAGAAATGGTACTTAAGTTTTTAAGCCATGATGGTTTCGTGTGTAGACTATGAAGACGTTGTGATGTAAGTTTTTCTAGCTTTTTGATGTTAATTTGTTTAGCTTGGTTAAAATTCTTCCTGTAAACAACATCTTGATTCATCAAGAAATTCAAATGATATTGTTCGGAAGTAGACATTCGGCCGTTTTTCGTTTTTCTCTCGAGCTGACTGTTCAAATAATTGAAGAAAACTGGGATTCAATATCAAGAACCACTCCGATTCGCAAAGAAGATTTTCTTGAAGTCATCAAGTTCCTTTTTGAATCAAATTATTTCATATACAATGGCAAGTTCTACCGTCAACTGTTCGGATGTCCTATGGGCAGTTGCTTAAGTCCCATCATTGCCAATCTCTCGATGAACAAACTACTGATGGAATCTGTTTCTAAATTATCGTTCCAGTTACCTTTCCTTTATCACTATGTCGATGACGTCATCACAGCAATCCCACATGGAAAAGAAAATGAAATCTTGAATGTCTTCAACAGCTTCGACGAACACATAAAATTCACTTTAGAGAAGGAAACGAATTTTTCAGTTCCGTTTCTGGACACATTAGTTATTCGAACCTCAAACAACATTATAAAAATTAGATTGGTACAAGAAGCCGTGCAGTTCTGATCGATACATTAACAATCTTTCGTATCAACATCCGAGCATAAAATCGAACATGATCATCAATATGAAGAATCGTATAAACAATATAACACACCCAGATTACCTCAAAAGTGCTTTGAAAGATTTATGTTAATGATGGAAGGGAATGGTTACAACAGAAATTATTTGAAGAAATTGATTTTTGGTGAAAATACGTTGAGAGAAAGGAGAATTTTGGACGTTCAGCAACATTTTATCACTTTACCTTATACCATTGGCCTTCCTGATGAGGTGAGAAAGTTATTCAAGAAATATACAAATATTAATATCTCCAAATCAAATTTAGTCACATTAACACTTTTATTCCATCAACAAAAAGATGCTTTTTCGCAAATGAAATTGAAGAATACAGTGTATAAAATCGACTGTCAACCTTGTTCATCAAGTTATATAGGTCAAACTTCCCAAGCATTAAAGAAACGTTTAGCTTTGCATAAGAGCGATGCAAGGCTGAGACAAGAAAGGTGTGCGTTAGGTGAACATGTTCGTAGGACTGGTCATGCTATGAAATGTGAAGATGTCACGATCCTAGAAAAAGAAGACAAATATAAGAAGAGACTTTCCCTGATGTGTCAAGATCAAACTATGAATAAGAAGACGGACACAAATAATCTCAGCAACATCTATAGTTTCCTTCTGAAATGCGACAAGAGTAGAACTGACCTGTTTGAATTGTTTTTCTAGTTGGCATTGTTTAATTATTTGTAGTTAGCATTGAAATTTTAATTTTCACTTGTCAATCATCTCCTTGATGAGGTTCGAATTTCGAACGAAATATAGAGTTTTATAAAAGAAAAGCGATTTTTAATTACTGGTCGAATACCCGATATCATCTAATATATATATATATATACAACGTAAAATATTAGTGACTGAAAGAATATCTTTATAATCAGGAAAATAGTGGGTTGTCAGTCAGTTAAGTTCAGAATCTCTTTATTCCTTTAGACTCGAGCTTTCTGAAACTTTATTGTTTCATTTTTCAAGAGACGCTACAAGAATAATACATTAGCAAATCTTTTTCATAAAAACAAGTAGTACCTACGAATTTGAGATCGATATACCGGTGAAGAAAGCAGAAATACGACCAACAATACGAACAAAACTCATAGGTAAAGTCAGAAGCAGTACACCGAATTAATGACGGATGCTGTAAAATTATAAACTGCAGAAGCGTAATGAATTGAGTCTGAGACCGATTATATCGTCCATTAACACACCGAATACTAACATAGCAGCGTTTGTGAAAGAGGTTTTAACTAATGCGTACAACAAAAATAACCCATATTACGTAAAGGATTCGTTTGAATTTGCGGATTACATAAATGACTTCATATTACCAGCGGATTTTGTATTGTAAGCTGGGATGCCATATCATTGTTCACAAATATTTCCCTGCAGGCGGTTGTGCGATGCATTGAGACACAGTGGCACAGGATTGAAGAATTCTGTCCCTGTAATAAACAGGTATTGATCGAACTGATTGGTTTTCTGTTTGATTCGGTGATTTTTTCATTTGAGAATACGCATTATAAACAAATCGATGGTACCCCGATGGGATCTGTTGTATCACCTGTTATCGCAGATTACGTAATGGATCTGATCCTTGACAGTACTTTGCCGGGTCTGGGGTTTGAGGTTCCTTTCTGCAAGAGGTTCGTGGATGATATCATCACGGCGGTTCCCAGAGACCAGGTTGAGTCGTCATTGCGAGTTCTTAATGGTTTTGATCTTAGAATACAGTTCACAGTGGAAAAGGAAACTGATAATTCTGTTCCATTTTTGGATACTTTGGTGACGAGGAGAGATAATGTTTTAGTTGCGAGTTGGTATAGAAAACCGATTTCATCGGGACGGTACATTAATTTTGCGTCCTATCACCCGTACAGGATGAAAGTGAATATTGTGAAGAATTTGAAAACAAGGGTGTGTCGTATTACCCATCACACAATGTTAGATCAGAACTTGAGGATATTGAAAAAACTTTTTTTATCGAATGGGTATCCGGTACGGTTGGTTAATACTTTGCTGTTTAATATGCCTAATAATAACATGGATTTTGGGTCTGGTGTTGAGACGGTATCTCAACATGAAGGACAAACTACATTAAGTGGGTACATAACACTACCTTGGGTAAAAGATATCACCCCTAATATGTTACCGCTTTTGTCGGAGTTGAATTTGAAAATTGCCACGAGTAATGTGAAGCCGATAAAGAGAATATTCACGAAGTTGAAAGATAGAGAGAATACTAATAATAGATCGGATGTGGTTTACGAAATTAAGTGTACACAATGTGATAAATTATACATTGGACAGACGAAAACGAAAATATATCAAAGACTATTGTTACATAAAAGCCATATAAGAACTAATAAAGAATCTTGTGAATTGTCGAAACATGCAATCAGGGAACGACATAGCATAGATTTTGAGAATATTAGAATACTTGATGTTGAGAAGAATGACAAAAAGAGAATGTTCCTTGAAATGGTGAGAATAGCTCAAACTGAAAATTGTTGTAATTCTAGGAAAGACATAGATCATCTTAGCTCCATCTATTCCAATCTCATTGAGTTAGACAAGAAAAATTCATCCTCTGGTACATAGTGTTCGGTGTTCGAGCGTTGACGGTGTTTTGTTTATGTCATGAAGTGGTACGCAGCTGTGTTATTGACGTGATATCGCATTACGCTTCTGCAGTTTATAATTTTACAGCATCCGTCATTAATTCGGTGTACTGCTTCTGACTTTACCTATGAGTTTTGTTCGTATTGTTGGTCGTATTTCTGCTTTCTTCACCGGTATATCGATCTCAAATTCGTAGGTACTACTTGTTTTTATGAAAAAGATTTGCTAATGTATTATTCTTGTAACGTCTCTTGAAAATGAAACAATAAAGTTTCGAAAGCTCGAGTCTAAAGGAATAAAGAGATTCTGAACTTAACTGACTGACAACCCACTATTTTCCTGATTATAAATATATATATATAATAATGAGAAACGTCATATCGTTTTAAATATATATATATATATGACGACTAAGATTCTCGGTTGACTTGATAAATACGAAATAAATACTCTTAGGAATTCAACCAAATATGTGACAACTGGAATGTGTCCCTCTGGTGAGATTAAATGCAATCTTCGTTGAGGGGAAAATTTCCAAAAACACGTTTCGTTCGAATGCACCTGCTGAACTCGTCAGTGCAACGGCAGGTACATTTTGTTGCATACGTGTTGTCAAAAAGATGTTATTTGAATACGTAGAAGAACGTTGGAAATCTACTTACGTGAAGGAGATGTGAACGACATCTAAAAACACAATCACGTTTTGTTTTGAAAAGAGCCTCCTTTGATATTATATATATATATATATATAAATTCGGAAAATAAGTCACGGCGTGACCGGGAATCGAACCCGGATCTCCAGCCTTACGCGCTGTTGCTCTTCCACTTAAGCTACCACGACTATGATTTATTTTCCGATTTTTATCATATCTTCCCTATCACCTGGTTGGTGAAAAAACACCTTTTCACATACATATAACCATACGCGTTGGATTACGCGAAAAGAGGGGATTCAGTTAAGTTGATTCTCTTGTGCGATTTCTGAGATGAAATCCAAGATTATCGAATTTACTACTTGACCCTCTAAAAATCGGAAAATAAATCATAGTCGTGGTAGCTTAAGTGGAAGAGCAACAGCGCGTAAGGCTGGAGATCCGGCTTGGAAGGTAAAAATTTGTGGGTGTCCATTGACGAAACAACCGATGCTCTCGGCCGCTACGTAGCCAACTTAATTATTGGAACTCTACAATCAACTCACCAGGACTCTAACACGTATTTATTAACAAGTGAAGTACTCGAATCAGCCAATAATTCGACAATAGCCCAATTATTTACCAGTGCGCTCTCATTATTGTGGCCAGATGGAGTGAAACATGACAAAGTGTTGTTATTTGTTTCTGATGCCGCTCCATACATGAAAGCAGCTGGAAAAGTTCTGCAAGTTCTATTTCCAAAAATGGTTCATGTGACGTGTATAGCTCATGCATTGCATAGAGTTGCTGAAGAAGCGCGAAGTTTATTTCACGATGTCGATCTGTTAATATCAAACGTCAAGAAAGTTTTTTTAAAAGCTCCATCGAGGGTGCAAATTTTCAAAGAACTAGCACCAGATCTGCCATTACCACCTCAACCTACAATAACGAGATGGGTACATGGATATCGGCTGCCATTTATTACGCAACCCATTTCGAGAAAATTGTAGAAATAGTGGATCACCTCGAAAATGATGCAGCTTCAATAAAAATATGTAAAGATGTTTTGTCCAAAAAGAATATCCAGTCTGATTTAGCATACATACTTGCACATTTTCATTCAATTCCAACATCAATACAAAAACTAGAAGAGAGGAATTTAAAATTACAAGAGCAATTGAACATTATGGATGAAACAATTGAAAGAATCAATTCTGCGCCTGGATTAAAAGGAGAGTTCATGAAAGAAAAATGTGAAAAAGTGTTGCAGAACAATAGTGGTTTGGTCAAGATGCGCGAAATCAATTCGATTTTATTAGGAGATGGGGTCAGTAATTTCTTGAACCCTACCGAAATATCCTCATTTATGTATGCACCTTTGACATCTATTGATGTGGAGAGATCTTTTTCGTTGTATAAACATATTTTATCAGATAGACGACAAAGTATAAAATTTGAAAATTTGAGAAAACTATTGGTAGTTATGTTTAATAAAGAATAAGTATTCACATCGAATGTTTCTTTGTTTTATCTTATCTGTTTTTATCTATCAGTATATAATAAATGCCTATTTTAAATGGCTATTTTGAGTATTTTTATTGCCTTTTCACTGCCTTTTTTTAACGAATTTATAGTGCCTAAACTCCGGGCTTTATATATAAGTGTTCACATCTGCCGTTTCTTATAGATGTAGAATATTTATTTCTTGAATATGAAAACAATATTTTGTTATAAGAAAATCCTTATTTCTTCGAATTATTGATGCGGATAATATATTTTTAACTATTTTATGGTTTAACTATTCATAGTAATCCTCCAAGGCTCAAGATATTCTTGGTCTTGAAATTCAAGACAAGACCAAGACAAGACTAAGCCAACTTAATACAAGACACGACCAAGATGAAATCTATCAAGAATCCCAAGAATGTTGTCTTGTCTTGGGAAACATTTTTTTTTAATATTGAGTATTCACCAATGAATAAAGATTTTTAATTAGTTTCTATTGAGTTATGACTTATTAATGACATTTTTTATGCGCGTTTCGTATTAATATTTAAATGAATCCCCGTAAAACTAATTTTTTATCATAAAATTATGTTCATCATCTTTTGGTTTATCAGTATATTTCTGATATTAAAAATTTTAAGTCATAATAGTCAAGCAGACTTAATTGCATATAAATGTATGTGCAAATTTCCGCATTATCTCTGAATTAAAGTGAAAATTATGATCTTATCCAGATTTTTATAGTAATTTTTAATGGTTTTTTATATTTTACTTACTATTTTAACTATTTACACTGAATTAATAATATCTAATTAAAAATATACACTTTTTTCATTGCAGCATTCAATTTGAAAAATAATTTTTCTTCTTTCACTCTACAATCAATCGTAGTTTCAATAAGATTTTTTGATAATATTTTTGTAGTATATGATTAAAAAAAAACTAACTAAGTAAAAATAAACAAGTTAAAAAAAAATGATGTGTCGGTACGTGTTATTTAAATTGATGATATACATCTAATTCCTACTAATTTTAATGCCAGGCAGGTAGTTAAGGTGAAACAATTGAATAAAAACACAGTTCGGTGAATAAAAATTTTGAAGTAAAATATTTTTATTCTATTTTTCTTGCACCAAATTTGAAATATAATTGGAATGAAGTAAAAATTTTTTTGTTCATATCCTGATGACAAAACTTTTATATTGAATTTGAAATTATTATTAGTAAAGCCCGGATGTTAGGCAAAATGCCATAAAATGCCATAAAATGCCTATTTTCGTATTTTCTGTCTATTTTGCCTAAAATGGGATTTTATGACTTATTTCGCCTATTTCGAACAATTTATGATAGTATAAAGTGGGAAACCCTAAGATCTCAGGTAGGCAGGATTGGTACATAGACAAGAGATAGTTCCCTTTTTCTAGGAATTGATACAACAACTGTTACTGATGGGAAAACCTAAAACCAGATACCTATAGGTATAAATATATCGTAATACCCATTTCCGTTCAGTTGTTTTTCACCATTCGCCCATTCGGTTCAACTTATCGCCAGCCAATATGCCTAAAGTCAGAGCATCCGAGCAAACAAAATTGAATAAATTAATACTTGAATTCGGTAAAGACGTTTTCAGTAGTGACGGTTCTGTGTTATTCTGCAAAATATGTGACTGTAAAGTGAATTTTGAGAAGAAGTATTTTGTATCCCAGCACCTTTCAACAGTGAAACATAAAAATGCTGCTTCGAAAAATTGCGATAGTAAAAAACGTGTCTGCTTCCGAATTTCGGCGTTATATCCAATCGACAATCCCAATTCTCTTTGGATTTATGTAAAGCACTGATGGATGCGAACATTCCTCTTTGGAAATTGGAAAATCCTTCTCTAAAAGCATTCCTTGAAAAGTACACCAAAGAACACGTGCCAAGTGAGTCCACCCTCCGGAAAAATTATATTGATGTAGTGTTCCAGGAAAAGATGAACAAAATTAGAAAAGAAACGGAAGGTAAAAATTTGTGGGTGTCCGTTGACGAAACAACCGATGCTCTTGGCCGCTACGTAGCCAACGTAATTATTGGAACTCTACAATCAACTCACCAGGACTCTAACACGTATTTATTAACAAATGAAGTACTCGAATCAGCCAATAATTCGACAATAGCCCAATTATTTACCAGTGCGCTCTTATTATTGTGGCCAGATGGAGTGAAACATGACAAAGTGTTGCTATTTTTTGTTTCTGATGCCGCTCCATACATGAAAGCAGCTGGAAAAGTTCTGCAAGTTCTATTTCCAAAAATGGTTCATGTGACGTGTATAGCTCATGCATTGCATAGAGTTGCTGAAGAAGCGCGAAGTTTATTTCACGATGTCGATCTGTTAATATCAAACGTCAAGAAAGTTTTTTTAAAAGCTCCATCGAGGGTGCAAATTTTCAAAGAACTTGCACCAGATCTGCCATTACCACCTCAACCTACAATAACGAGATGGGGTACATGGATATCGGCTGCCATTTATTACGCAACCCATTTCCAGAAAATTGTAGAAATAGTGGATCACCTCGAAAATGATGCAGCTTCAATAAAAATATATAAAGATGTTTTGTCCAAAAAGAATATCCAGTCTGATTTCGCATACATACTTGCACATTTTCATTCAATTCCAACATCAATACAAAAACTAGAAGAGAGGAATTTAAAATTACAAGAGCAATTGAACATTATGGATGAAACAATTGAAAGAATCAATTCTGCGCCTGGATTAAAAGGAGAGTTCATGAAAGAAAAATGTGAAAAAGTGTTGCAGAACAATAGTGGTTTGGTCAAGATGCGCGAAATAAATTCGATTTTATTAGGAGATGGGGTCAGTAATTTCTTGAACCCTACCGAAATATCCTCATTTATGTATGCACCTTTGACATTTGTTGATGTGGAGAGATCTTTTTCGTTGTTAGAAGGTGTTATTTCTCACCAACGGTGATAGGGTATAATTTTGAAAATCACGATTAGCGTTTGATTACGCAGAGCCGGCGTTTCAGTTAAATTGATTCTCTTGCATGGCTTTCTGTGATGAAGTCCAAGATTATCAAAGTTAACAAGTTAGCCGGAAAAAATTTAAGTCATAGTCGGGGTAGCTTAATGGTAGAGCAATAGCGCGTAAATGGATCGGGTTCGATTCCCGGTCCGCCGTGACTTACTTTTCAGAGATTTCAAAATCTTTTTCGTTGTATAAACATATTTTATCAGATAGACGACAAAGTATAAAATTTGAAAATTTGAGAAAACTATTGGTAGTTATGTTTAATACAGAATAAGTATTCACATCGAATGTTTTTTTGTTTTATCTTATCTGTTTTTATCTATCAGTATATAATAAATGCCTATTTTAAGTGCCTATTTTGAGTATTTTTATTGCCTTTTCACTGCCTTTTTTTAACGAATTTATAGTGCCTAAAGTCCGGGCTTTAATTATTAGTTTAACTCATTCTAAAAGAAATCATGAAAAGTCGCCGTAACAAATTTCGTTTTTAAGAGAGCATGTTCCCCAAGAGTTAATGCAGACCAGCATTTTTAAAAAATCATCGGATAATTGGGTTCTTTTTTTTATTCATCACCACAGAACCAGCAGAAAATAATCTCTCTACTGGCACTGAGGAAGCTGGTGTGCAAAGAATGTCCCTTGCCATTTTAGCAGTAGTAGTTTTTTGATTATTTTTCCACCATCGGAGGATGTTGGTGTCTTGGGGTTCTCTGGAAAAACTGTAATAGGCATCAGGTTCACTTCTCCACGTCTTTTTTTCATTTTTTTGTTGAGGATAAATATGACTGTACTTTGAAATTTCATAATCTTGACTATTAACATTAAGAACAAGACAAGACGAGATTCTTGCCAAATCTTGGTCACAAGACCAAGACAAGATGAATATTTCTCAATATCTTGTCCTAACAAGACAAGAGTTTTATGATTCTTGTCTTGTCTTGTTCTTGCGCATCACTAACTAACTTCATGATTTTTCCATACTTATGTCAAATTCATCTGTACTTGTCGATCAGGTGATTCGTGTTCCTGTGTTTATTCAGTTGAGTAGCATCACTTCATTTTGATCACGAATTCGTCGAAATGCATAAATTTCGAATCCAGGATTAAAGGATAGTGGATGTGGTCAGGAATGTTCCACAGTCTAGTGGTTTATTGATCTCCGAAAATTATCCATATTATTTCTTTAGAAAACGTTCTCTTATGCAGTAATGACGCGAAAGACTATTTTTTTGTCATTAGGCGTTTGTTATTAATAGTGATAAAATCTTTTGGAACACGCAGATGTTCTCAAACAGATAGAGGAACGATGTATATATTTTTGACTAATATGCAGGATGTATCGACGACGTACCTTCAATTGAAACATCGATGTTCATGAACAATATACCGATGTTTGACAAACATCGATGTATCATTTGCATCCCCAGGTTTAATGCGAACTCCCAAACCTAGACAGGAAAATTGTAAGAGATTTTTTTGTGAGATTCCATTCGGTACGTTTGTTTTAATCACATATGTTGTTATTAGTTACATAAATTTCAGTATGTATATTTTTGTAAGTGTATGTCTGCATATCTATATGTGCTTTTCTTTTTTTTTCTTTTTTTTGACTTGCCTTTTGATACATTTTTTTTTCTACGTGCGGGATCAATAAATTATCTATCTATCTATCCATATATCTATTGAATATGAAACGACAGGATATCATCCCAAATTTCGCAGGTCGCTTAAAAAAATTGATAACAACAGAATCAGTCATTTGGTAATAAACGTTTTTCCCGTTCGATATACCAGTAAGAGCCCACAAAATCTTGCACGTATTAACAGTATCCTAAACATTGTCATTTTCACGACCTCCCGACCTCTAACTGGTACACGTAGTATATACTTTTATTGCAACGCAGAAATCACGACTAATAGAAAACCCCTTTTATGAGACCGACAATTTTGAGAAACTGTACCGTAATTGGATTTTGTTTTATTGTTTTTTCGTGCCATTCATCGTGAATGAAAAACCTCACACCGTTGATTTAAATCCGGAGTGTTCTTCCGTACGTTCGAGAAACGTGACATGCCTCAGGCGTTATACACTTGTTAATGGGGAGTTTTGTTTTCAATTTGCCATTCGATCACACACCGCTCAATTCGTTTGATCGCCTTCATTCCTATGACGAAATGATTCAAATTTTCTCGAACACAGGTATTTGTATCGAGCGAATCGAGTCGTTTCCACATTCTCAATACTTCCATGCCTGAATGCCGATAAAATATTTTTCTAAACTTTAAAAACAAGTTACTAAGGCAAGGTAAGTATCCCAAGAACGCCGAAGTGGAGGTGTTGTTTTATTTCTTCTGATTACTTGAATTATTGTTGGGAATTCACTCACTCAAATTACCTCGATCGTTTAAGTATCATGCTCAGGTTACTAGCTAATGGTTACACTTTATTTAATTGCTTCTACAGGGGCATTCATACTATATCAAGAAAGTAACTATTCTACACTATACTGTCTTCTAAGAAACCCTTTCATTTTATTGCAATAGTTTCGAGAAAAGTTTTCTAAACGATTAGGTCGAACATGGAAAATTTCGAATATGAACTAAATTGCCCACATTCAATTCATCAAGTTTGATATCTAGTTTACGATAGCTACTGCCAATTGCCTTTATATTTCACAACACAGATGCATTCTTATTTCGTTATAAAATTCCGACTTGTACCCCATAATGAATGTAATTTCAATTAATTAGAACGCAATTCAAGAAATTTGATAATTTCTAATGATGAATGAATGAAAATTTCATTTGTCCTTCGTCACGAATACTCTTGAAACGATATTAGACAATTTTGATTCTGATCACATTTCAGACATCCTTTCCTTTTTATATAGTTTCACCAGAAACTTATTTGAATTCGTCCGAAAAAAAATAGTCAGCTTGTTCACGTTTTGTTGTTGAATGCGATTTTACCGCAGTTTTCAAATTCAAGATGTTTGATTTGCTTACTTGCGTTGTCAATAATTGATATTCCGAAATTGCACTTTCATTTTGCGAAATGGTCAGCCAATCGCTGTTGAAACAATATTTGATTGGGTATATTGCTTGGAAAAGCGGAATAATCTGTTTGTTTTGGAGATTCAAAGGCTTTCAATTGTTTCTTTTGTTCTCTAGAGATCCCACCGGCGTTATATATTTTAAAATTTTGCAAAATCGAGCAGGCTCCTCAAAATTATTTCATTTCCCCGAAAGATCAAACATTCCTCCAGAGATCATATCAAAAAATTTATAGTATCGTTAATTATCAAGATGGTCGATCTGATATACTCTTACACCAGGTGCAGATTATTTCTGTTAGAAACGAGGTTGCAGAGGAACCTAGAACTCCATGTTGCTTTTAGAAAATTTTTGCAAATTTGCAAGGATCAGCAATTCATTGGCGTATGGCAAGTAAAATAATTCAGCTTTGGAGATCCTTTAATAGGTATCACCTACTCAATCTGACGCTATATCTCTTCAAAAGAAAACCATAGAATTGCAGAAATGGGCAAGCAACTCAACAGAATTTTCAGTTCATCTTCAATTTTTCATCTAATTTCCTTGCCATGTCAATTTGATAAAGATGCTATTTCTCCAAGACAGCAGTAGTCTTCGACATATTCTATGTGCTAGTAATTTAGTTGCACTTCAATCAGTTCGCTATTTGTCATGAACTTGACATTTGCTTCGTTGATGCTAGGGAGCACATGAACACCATGCAGATCTTGATTTTTTAAGAATAAAATGTCATCATCGAACCTGAGATTCGATTATCCAATCCATGTTCCGGACACTGATCCTAGTAGCGGATTGAAGAGTTCGTGTGAGATAAGGTCCTCTTGTCTTACCCTTTTTTTATTTTAGAAGAGATATGGAAAATTTAAGGATAATTTATAATGGAATATTTTAAAGTTATTCTTAAACAGTAAGCTGTGATCTGTATCTAAGCAACATAGTTATCATCAAATTGTCAAACCACACTCAAAAGTTGTATTGAAAAAAAATTTTTTAACTAAACAAATAAAAGTTTATGATCGTATAACGATCGAAACGTCGTATGAAACGTCCAAATGTTCTTTTATTCTTGAGTGCAATTTTGGAAAAAGAAATAATACAAGTTCATAATCAGTCGAAATGCTGATAGCTGTCAAGCTTACAGAAAATGGATTCTTCCATCATCTGAAGTTGAGAAATATTCCGTTCAATGTGGTTTATGGTTTGAAGCAATTCATGAAGACCCATAGACAAATGTTCACAACACAGATATGTATCATCTTTGAAGAAATTTTATTTTCAATGCTTGAACTTAGAAAGCAAGAATTGCTGCAACATTGTTAACTTTCTAGAAATTTCTTGATTTCTAGATTTCTAGAATTTCTACATAGAGCACTACCACGAGATATATTAGATAATTTTTTAAATAGACAAAAACATATTTTGAAAAGATTTATTATTTAACTAGAAAAGCACACCAGCAAGAGATTAATAATCCAGTTTATGAAGAAAGTCAGAAATTTAGATATAATAATAAATGGTTAACAAATCTAACAAATATAAATTCACCCAAAAATGTGGAATACACATTATCACTAGGTCCAAAATTTGCGATTACTTCTAAAACTACTCCTGTGACAGAAATTGTTGGTAGTTTACAATTTAGCATAAAAATCCTACCTAATGATATAAAAAATAATATTACAAGTGAAGTAACAAACATAATTAAAAATTATTCTAATAATAAAATTTATATTTATGACATTTGATAAACTTATGCAACATAATCTGAGAGAGACTAAAAAATTTATACCAAATCATCCAGACATTGTTATCACTAACGCTGATAAATGTAATGAAACTCTCATTATGTATAAACTGGAATAACCCAAAAAATGGAAACTTTATTAAAAGTTAAAAGCACATATAAAATAGAATGAAATGATTCAACTAATAAAATACAAAACAAACTCATAATAATGATAAATGATTGGTATGATAGAAGCAATATTATTGGTATTGAAACTAAAGATCAGCTTATTTGTAAAAATGGATTAGCACATGGAGTATATGGTTAACCAAAATTACATAAATAAAATGTTCCTATGAGTTGAGTCAGTTCTATTGACAGCCTCCTCTACAACCTTTCCAAATATTTAACGCAAATACTCACAAAAAGTGTTGGTATGGGACAATCTTTCATCAGAGATTCTTGGCATTTCAAAGAATACATCAGCAATAAATATGTTTCACAAAATTATAGACTTGATTCAATAGATGTGGTTTCATTATACACAAATATTCCAGTTGAGGTTGTATAAGATATACTAAATTTGAAATTGCATGAATTTGAAGAACGTACTACACTAACAAAAGAACAATTTTTAAATGGTACAAAACATTGCTCGAGTTGTACTTATTTAACATTTGACAAAATTTGCTACAGTCAAATATCTTGAGTAGCTATGGGATCTTCTTTATCATCTCCCATTGCAAATGTAGTAATGGAATATGTTGAAGAAAATATTCTATCTAACATTCCATATACCATACCAATATACAAACGTTTTGTAGATGATATAATACTTTTAATACCAATCAATGAAGAAGACAATATATTACAAGCATTTAATAATTATGACAATACAACTAACTTCACAATAGAAATGGAGAACAACAAAACTATAAACTTTTTAGATCTAACTCTCGATTATATTAATGATGAATAAATACAACATGGTTTACCAAAAACATAAATTCTGGAAGATATATCAATTTCAAATCAAGTGTACCAAAAATTTTCAAGAAGAATGTTATTGTTGGTTAAATAGATAGAGCAGTGAAATTAACTGAACCAACAAAACGCAATGTTCCGTCTGCGTCGCAAACGCAGTACGGAACTATTGTTCGATTTATGGCACCCCGGTCCTTCCGAGAAATCCGACCGGGGCCTTCAAGCTTCCTGTTGGGTTTCTAGTTCGTTTTTATTATCATTCTTTCGTTTGTAACGTCCAGCGACGCATCGCTCTTCTCTTTGTAAAATAAAGCGTGAAAAACATTTTCTGGTCCTTCGAAAACTCACAAACACACATCAACGCGACATTTTTTGGTCCTTCGGGCCGGATTGTAGTAACCAGTGAACGCTATCGAATTACAACATCATCGAACAACAAAAAACTTCGCTATTACCGAAAGAAGGAATCATCAACTATCGTATCATCGTATATCAACGGACCACGGCCGGCGGTTTCCAATACAAACAATCGAAGTTTTCACCATACAATCAAGGATCGATCAAAACGAGAATACCAGGGGTGAGTTAGAGATCGAATACATTATCCTAGATTTTCATTTCCTTGTTGACTCGATTTTGTTGAAACGGTGGAAATATGCCTAAAACATTAGTACTCAAACGCTCAAACATAAAAAGCAGATTAACCAGATTTAATGCGTTCGTTGATAAATTCTCAGATTTAGACAATATCGTAGAGCTTCAAAAACGTCTTGAAAAGAACGAATCTTTGATGGACGAATTTGAAAATATTCAATTCGAAATCGAAACACTTACCGATAATATCGAACAAGCTGATGAGAGAAATGATTTTGAGAATGCTTATTATAGAGCTATTTCTAAAGCCCAGTCCGTTATCAATGCGCGAAACGAACAAAATAAAACCCCAAATTCCGCTAGCTCCGAAAGTGCTAGTGGTGGTTCGAGGGAGCAAATCCCGGTAAGATCGGCTGTTAAATTGCCCGATATCAGCCTACCGCGTTTTGACGGAAACTTAGCAAATTACATCGAATTCGTCGATACGTTTACGTCTTTAATCGATAACAACGACTCGCTATCATCGGTACAAAAAATTACATTATTTAAAATCGTGTTTAGTCGGAGAAGCTGCGAAAATCGTGCAGTCACTGAAAACAACCGACGACAATTATCGGGTAGCGTGGGAACTAATAAAGGACGGTTCGAAAATAAACGTGCAATCATGAATCAACATTTAAAATCTCTTTTGAAATTCCTAACGTAAATAAATCATCGCCCGATGAATTACGTAGTTTTCGTACAATATATCGAGGAAATTCGTTGTTTGGAAACCTATAAAGAATCGAATGTAAACTGGAACGACATCGTGCTTCTGTTCTTACTATCCTCAAAATTGGATCAGTCGTCGAAGTTAGCATGGGAAAATTATCTTCAGAATGCAGATTCTGGCGAGTTTCCCAAATTAACCGAATTCATGGATTTTATATCATCGCGAAGTCAAATGTTAGTTAACGCATATTCAAATCAAAATTTCACACAACAAACCAACCGTCAAAGGTCAGGTTAGAAAATTCAAGGCATGAAACCAATCATAGGTGGAATGCATCAAATAATCGCAACGATTATAGGGGACCATCATATAACAATATTTCTACAGCAACCCCCGTATACGATTCAGGAAATAAATTCAAACCGCAGTGTCCCATTTGTCAACAAGCGCATTACATTTTTAAATGCGACAAACTTAAATCACAAACCGTGGAAAAACGTATTAGTGAAATCCAAAATTGAATTTATGTTCAAATTGTTTGCGATCAAACCATTCGGTAGAAAATTGTACAGCATCTAAATGCAGACGCTGCGGTGGGAAACATAATACAATGCTCCATATCGAAATAACGAAAATACAAAGGAAAATCAAGAAAAATCGAAAGAATCTGAATCATTCCCGCGGATCATAGTTTAAGCACAAATTGTAACGAGGTAGGGACTTCGACGTCCTTACTTTCAACGGCAATCGTGTATGTCATTGACAGAAACCAACAACGTGTTGCAGCTAGGTCTCTCTTAGACAATGGAAGTCAAAGTAATTTCATAACATCCAAATTGGCGAAAAATTAGGTCTCTCTATCAAAGAGTGCTACCTGCCCATTATGGGTATCGGAAGCTCCCAATCAACGTCATCACAAAAAATCACTGCAACGATACAGTCTGCAACAGAAAATTTCAGTTGCCAATTAAACTTCTTTGTTCTATCCCAAATTACAGGACCTTTACCAAGAACATCATTTATTCCCAATTTCAGTGTACCAAACAACATCGTCCTCGCTGATGAAAATTTCAGTAAATCACTTCCGATTGACATTTTATTGGGTGTTTCTATATTTTACGACATTCTAAGAAGTGATCAAATAAATTAGGTCCCGGACGACCCATATTACAAAATACGCGTTTCGGTTGGGTCACCGCAGGACCTATTCAGGCAATGAAATATAAAGAGAGTACTCACTGTCATCTATCCACTCAGGAAATAACAAATTTGGATTTACATAGTCAAGTTGAGAAATTTTGGGCCATCGGAACAACGTTAATACCGTTTCAAAATTACTATCAATCGAAGAGCAATTTTGCGAAGATCATTTTATTAACACGCATCGCTATGACGACTCGGGTAGATTTATCGTTAGTCTTCCATTAAAGACAACCACGCTGACTTAGGAGCTAATCTCTCGAATGCTCTGCGATGCTTTCACAGGTTGGAAACAAAATGTCAAAAATGAAAATTTCAAAGGTCGGTACATAGACTTCATGCGCGAATATGAAAATCTTGGTCACATGACCGAAATACCATCTCATAAAATTAACGACGAATCGATTAAGTATTACCTACCGCATCACGAGTCGTAAAAGAATCAAGTGCAACCACCAAACTTCGGGTTGTATTTAATGCCAGCAGTCGCAGTGAATCGAATTTATCTTTAAATGACGTATGTTTCGTGGGCCCGGTTATTCAAGACGACTTGTTTAGTATCATCGTACGTTTCGGATTCACAATTATGTGATAAAAGCGGATATTACAAAATGTATCGTCAAGTCAACATCGAACCGAGCCTACGGAACCTACAACGAATACTCTGGCGCGAGAATTCAAATGAACAACTCAAGCACTACGTGTTGAACACGATAACCTATGGCACTGCAACGGCATCGTTTTTGGCCATTAGATCGTTAAATCAATCAGCTCTTAATTATCGAGAAAAATTCCCGAAGGCATCTAATGCTATACTTTCTGATTTTTATGTTGACGACTTACTTAGCGGTTCTGACAACATCGAAGAGGCACGAGCATTGAAATCACATATCAGTCAAATTCTTGCGTCCCACGGATTCGTACTTACACAGTGGATGTCAAACCATCCCAATATCATCAATGATGACGCCCAAAATCATCCTAGCGAATATCATTTTACGGACCAAGAGACAATCAAGGCGTTGGGAATCAGTTGGCAACCTCGATCCGATGCACTCCGTTACAGCGTTCAGTTTAATAAGCCACCTCGAACAATAACTAAGAGAGTTGTATTATCGATCATTTCTCAGATCTTCGATCCTTGGTTTAATATGCCCAATCACAATTCGTGGCAAATTAATTCTACAGGATTTGTGGAAATCAAAATTGGATGGGACGAACCCATCCCCAACACAATTGATGACAAATATCGTCAATTCCTTTCAACTGTCTCGCACGTAGATAAATTAAGAATTTCTCGTCATGCATTATCGTTTAATCCTGTACAAATCGAAATACATGGGTTCGCCGACGCATCAGAAGTAGCATATGGCGCATGTGTTTACTTAAGATCCATAGACACATCGGGTTTAATTTCGTGTCGATTATTATGTGCTAAATCTAAGGTCGCTCCGCTGAAGGTAGTGTCGATACCTAGATTGGAATTATGCGGAACTTTGCTACTTGCACGTTTACTAAAAAGGTAGTTAGTAGTATAAAAATATCGGTACACCAGATTCATCTCTGGACAGATTCGCAAATTGTCCTGGCTTGGCTCGCGCGAGAACCATCGGACTTGAAAACCTTTGTAGCCAACCGCGTCACAGAGATACAAAATTTAACGTCACATACTATATGGCATCACGTGAATTCCGATGATAATCCAGCCGATTTTATATCGAGAGGTTGCTCTGTCGAACAACTATTACAATCAAACTGGTTCAAGGGTCCAAAATTCTTACAGCAAAATCACTTATTCAAACAGTACCTCTACGAAAAGCGAAACACCGTAGTTTGTCAAAATTTACCGGAAATCAAATCACCCAAGATTATCACAAATCTAGTAACTCAATCGGACTTCGATCTTTTCAAAAATATTCATCGCTTACTAAATTATATCGGATAGTTGCGTACTGTATGAGGTTTTATCTCAATTCCAAATCGAAAACCACGTCTCTTTCTGGCGATTTGTCGGTGGAGAAATAGCTCGAGCTTCGAATCGTCTTATCGCGATTGTTCAAGCATTGACATTCTCGAAAGACATTTCTCGCCTCAAATCGAAGGGTTTGGTCTCAAAGAAAAGTAAATTAGCGTCTCTTAATCCATTTATTGATCATGACAATCTGCTACGCGTAGGGGGACGATTAACAAATTCGAATCTCTCGTACGATCGTAAATTTCCCATTTTACTACCAAAGGAGCACATCTTTACTCGTTTGGTCATTGAGTATGAGCATAAACGTACCTTACATGGAGTGTTCAAACCGTCCACGCGTCAATCAGATCAAAATTCTGGATACTCAATGGAAGAACCACAGTACGGAAACATGTTCGCAATTGCATTTCATGCTTTAAGGTTAAACCATCATCCATGCAACCCATCATGGGAAATTTACCTTCGTCGCGGACGACTCTTGTTCGACCATTTTTGACGTGCGGAATCGATTTTGCTGGTCCGATTTCCGTAAAGGAGGAGTCTTACGAAGAAGCAAATTGATCAAAACGTACATCGCTTTGTTCATTTGCTTTGCGACTAAAGCGATACATGTGGAGCTAGTCGGAGATCTATCAACGGATGCATTTTTGAATGCCTTGAAGCGATTTATCGCAAGACGTGGACTTTGTCAAAATATTTACTCCGATAACGCAAAAATTTTGTAGGGCAAACAATCATTTAAAAGCGATTTATAAACGTTTGTCAAGCGTACTTAGGGATCCATCTGCTCAACATTTTTAACTGACAACCAAATTAAATGGCACTTCATTCCTCCCGAGCCCCAAACTTCGGTGGTCTCTGGGAGGCATCCGTAAAGCTTGTAAAACTTCACTTAGTCCGAGTGATCAAAGATACAAAATTATCATATGAATCATTGTACACCGTCTTAACACAAATCGAGTCAATAGTCAACTCTCGCCCTATTTGCCCACTATCCGAAGATCCTCCGATCTCGAGGCTCTAACACCAGCGCATTTCATCATTGGCACACGAATGAATGGAATCGTGGAAGAAGAGGTCGGCGCAATAAATATTAATCACATAAAACTATATCGACAAGTAGAACGTATGCGGCAACACTTCTGGACCAGGTGGTCGAAAGAATACATCCACAGCCTTCAGCAAAGGTCCAAGTGGAAGTTCGATAACGACTGCAACATCAGTATTGGAGCAATGGTGCTGCTGAAGGAGGATGGTGTTCCTCCACTCCACTGAAACTGGGACGAGTACAAGTTCTTCATCCAGGAAGTGACGGGGTGATCCGCGTAGTTACCGTTAAAACGACATCGGGATTGCTTCAACGACCAGTCAATAAAGTTTGTGTCCTCAGGGTTGAAAATTAGACATTTCAAGGCCGGCGGTATGTTCCGTCTGCGTCGCAAACGCAGTACGGAACTATTGTTCGATTTATGGCACCCCGGTCCTTCCGAGAAATCCGACCGGGGCCTTCAAGCTTCCTGTTGGGTTTCTAGTTCGTTTTTATTATCATTCTTTCGTTTGTAACGTCCAGCGACGCATCGCTCTTCTCTTTGTAAAATAAAGCGTGAAAAAACATTTTCTGGTCCTTCGGAAAACTCACAAACACACATCAACGCGACACGCAAAGAACAAATTAATAAAGCAAAAAATATTTCAGTTGAAAACAGGTATCCCATTTCTTTAATAAATAGCGTTGTAGAAGAAAGAATGAACAAAATATATAATGATGATAATGATAACGAATAAGATTCTTCTAATATGAAGTATGTCAGTAAACCGCTCATTTCGGGATTATCCAAAAAAAAATAGGTAACATTTGACGTAAATATAATCTTATTCTAAGAAATGAACCATACAACACTCTAAATAAATTTTTCACTAAATTAAAAGACCCTCCAGATGAAAATAAACAAACGAATGTAGTGAACAAAATTTCTTGTATAAATTTTCCAGGACAATATATTGGACAAATAAAATAACAGTTACATAAAAGAATTTTACAACCATAAATACTCTTTACGATTAGATAATGAATGTAGAGCTCTTAGTAAACATTCACATGACTTAAACCACAATTTTGATTTCAATAATGTGACAAGCCTTGATAAAGAATCAAAGTATCAGAAACGATTAATCAAAGAGATGATACATATCAAGAAAGAAATAAACTCTGTCCATTTTAGAACAGATATTGAAAATTTAAGTATAATTGATAATGGAATATTTTAAAGTTATTTTTAAAGAGTAAGCTGTGGTCTGGATCTAA